>MU842837.1:0-21509 GCA_030867305.1 Colletotrichum zoysiae
GGGGGGGGGGGATGGAGAAAAAGAAAAAAAGCTGTCATTCTTCGAGGCACGGATATCATATCGCCTTTTGCTGTGCCACCACACGCACCACCCGGTGCACCCGCGGCCTAGGGATGGGATGGGATGCCTCAGCTACATGCATCCCATAACACCGGCAGGAATGGCCCGATTTCCGCAGTTTTCGAGACCGACCCCCTTTACCCAGAAGTTCAGGGTATGTAGGTTTGGTAATCGGTACCTAACTCGTGGACCAAGCAAGCTTGACACGACGGCATTTTCGCTTCCTGCGGCTTCTTGCACAACGGACGTCTGTCTGTCTGTCTGGACGTAACAAGCAGAGCAGAGCAGAACAAATATTGGAGGGATACCTAGGTATGATGGCTTGTCAGAGGCCTCCGACGTACATACAACGACTATTTGCTGTATGTACGATCGACCTACACATGTACGCACACTATGGGCACGGATCTGTGTAGACGGTCTCAGCACGGCTCCGCGCAGGCGGAGAGACGGGATATCTCTTCTCTCGCGCTGGGCTGGTCCGGACCACCCACACGCACGCCTTGCCGACATTCACCGACGCAGCGCAGGGTCACTTTCTCCGTCGTTGACCTCGAACTTGCAGTTCTCGCCACCGTCACTCGCTCGGCGTTGCCGGTAGTCAGATCAAGCATATCTTGGTTGGTGGGCGGGCATCGGCATCATGTTGCCGGTCAACAGTCAGCCCAGGTTCTGGCCAGAGTCGGTTGTCGAAGGAAGGAAAGAAGGACGCATAATAAGCTATCTCACCTACATATGCCGGGATGGCTGGTGGTGGTGGTGGTGGTGGTGTTGATGGATGGCGGATGAGGTGACCGTCCCGTCCACCTGGACTCCGCCGACCCGGCTGCGCACACCAGGTACATCCATCGCACGATGCCTGCCTACCTACCTACCTACCTACCCCCCTGGACCCTGTCCTGCCTGTCCTGGAAGTCCTGGAAGTGCTGGAGTCCAGGACTTTTCCGCCCCTGTTGCGTTGCTGTGCCATGCATGCCATGCCATGCCATGCCGTGCGTCCAAAGTACCTACTGCAGTTTAGTCCAGCTCCGAGTGTGCAGAGCAGAGTTAGCGGGCAGGCAGGCAGGCAGGCAGTGTACGCAGTAAGTGAACTTAGCTACCTACCTACCTACCTAGGTACCTAGTTTAGCTCCTCTCAGCAGAGGCACGTATAGATGATGCTGTTTGATCGATTACTGTATGTATGCAGGCAGGCAGGTAGTTGGTTATTGTTATGTTTTATAATAATGGGCGACGATACCCCAGCTTCTCCTCTCTTCCCGTCCGTTTCCACTGTATTCAGTGGATTGCCTACTCTTATTTATCTCTCTCTCTCTCTCTCTCGCTCTCTTCCTACTCCTTCGTCTTCCTCTCCCGGATTCCATGTTCCATTTGTCTAAACCGCTATAACACCCCCCCGGTGTGTCCAGTCCAGTCCAGTCCAGTCCAGTCCCCATTCAGCTCGTATTCCCTCCCGCCAGTTGCAACGCTTTCACACGTTAGCTGCACTTCACCTTACACTGCCTTCACCTAGGTAGCCTAGCGCCCGTCCGCTGTGTCTCTTCAACGCACCTCCCGCCGCCCTCCCGTTCCTCCTCCACCACCCGGAAGGAGAAAAAAAAAAAACACAAGCACACCCTACCTACTCCTCCTCCTCCTCCTATCTACCACCTGCATACCTACCTACCTACTGTAGGTAACCTACATTTATCAATACCACCTATTTACTCATCGTCTTGCTTTTCCGCCCCCCTTCGGCCTGATCTCTGTCCATCTTCTCGCATATCTGCAGCCTCATCATCCCACTCCTCGCCGCTTCTCTCTCCCGACTTATCCGCCATTGTCCTATCTGCAGTTTTCCTTTTTGGTTTACTTCCACCCGCCTACGACGAAAAGATCCCAATCTCCAAGACCGGCAGCATCGCTTAGGGCCACCAACCATCGCTTACCCGCTCGACGAGACGACGCTGCTCCCGTAGCATAGCAAGGCATAGCACCCCCTCCCCCTTCGAAACGACTCGACGACGGCACGGCACCCCATACGAGCCCAACGACTTTGATCTCGACTACCCACGTACGTACGCACGCCGATTGCCTCCCGCCGCGGACCCGACGCCGCTCGCTCTCTTATTGTCTCGACAGAACTCGATCGGTTCCGTCAGCTTTGTCCGCGGCCCGACACCACACCGACCCCCGCCGCAGACGCTTCGATCGGCCTGCATTGCAATTGACTTCGCGTCCATATCCTCTCCGCTAGACCATCGCAGCTATGGCAGCAGCAAACAACGCCCAAAACGTCATCCGCAGGTACGACCGCACTGTCCACTTCGCGCCGCACTCCTTGCCCTATCCATCCATCTCCTGAAGACGACCACCATGGCCATGCCAGCCCATTGCGCCGTCCTCACAAGATCCATCATACTATCTGCCCGGCCAATCTCGATACCCCGACCGTCTTTGCGCGTTTTTTCTCCCACCTTGCTGACCAGCCGCCCGTAGGAAACTCGTCATCATCGGTGACGGTGCTTGCGGAAAGACTAGTCTGCTGAGCGTCTTCACACTGGGCTATTTTCCTACGGTAAGTCCGCTTTGACGCGCGTTTTGTGGTCTGATTCCAACCGCCGGCCCGACCTTTGCTAACAATTCTTCTTCCTAGCATTACGTTAGTCCCATAACAAGCCCGCCCCCCTCTCCTCCCCCCACCCGACCGACAGACCGACCTCTAACCGACCCTGAGCTATAGATCCCAACCGTTTTCGAAAACTATGTCACGGACTGCAGAGTAGATGGCAAGTCAGTTCAGCTGGCGCTGTGGGATACCGCCGGACAAGAGGACTACGAGCGGCTGCGTCCCCTGGCATATTCCAAAGCTCATGTCATCCTCATCGGCTTCTCCATCGACACCCCCGATTCTCTCGATAACGTAAAGCACAAGGTTCGTTCTACCTCGCCTTCTAGGTCGCCGCCGCGTCTGGCTTGGGTTCCGAGCTGACAATTCGTCGCAGTGGGTTGAAGAGGTTACCCGCCTCTGCCCCGGCGTCCCCATCATTCTCGTCGGGTTGAAGAAGGACCTCCGAGAAGATCCCGTCGCCATTGAGGAAATGCGCAAGAAGTCGTTGCGCTTTGTCAACCACCAGGAGGGCGATGCCGTCGCCAAGGAGATCGGCGCCCGCAAATACCTCGAGTGCTCCAGTCTCAGCGGGGAGGGAGTCGACGATGTCTTCGAAGCTGCCACGCGCGCCGCCCTACTGACCTTTGAAAAGGGCGAAGGAGGCGGCTGCTGCGTCATTCTATGAGCCAACCCAGCCTCGCCGCCCACCATACTCACCTTCCAATCAACCGCCAGTGCGGGCACGAAATCGCAAACAGACGGGGAATTTGTCGACTTTCGTAGAGGAGGGCGTGATACCCAAGCCCGCACGATTGATTGCGGTCCGGTGCAGACAAACTCCTTGGATCAAGGTCGATCGTAGGACGGGCCGGCTATCACATACAGGCACCGCGCCCACGCCCTACACCGACAAACGCCGCCGGGATCACATCGGAATGGGAATCACTGCCTCACGACTCTCTTGGACATAGCCACCTCACATTTACGGCGCCCATTATGCGAATCGGTTACTAATGCTCTTTTCTCCCTTATTATTCCGGATTTTATCTTTATTTTTCGTTTCATCTTCAGCGGCGCCACAATCAGCGGAAATAGCGCGAAAACTCAGCAGAGACGTCTTTGAGCAAGCAGAGGGTTAGGCTGTTGTTGGGCCACCCTTGCAGTATGTATTAGTAGGATAGCGTAACATAGAGCGACCCAGAAGTGCAAGCCAGGGAAAAGGCTGGTCTGGGATGATGGGAAAGGGATCGCAGTTCTTCTACCCTGCTCGGGAGAGGCAACAGTCGCTTTACGCAACAGATACCGAAAGGGGAACAAAAAAACATGATTCATAAATTTGCTTCCAAACACGACATTATTTGACTCTTTTTGTTTTGTTTTGTTTTCTGCATTATACAAAGGCCACTCCTACGGCATGGTACGGTAGAATGACACGGGGTGGTGATGGTGGTACATGGGAGAGAAGACTGCACGAGCCTGTCTCGTCCGGTCTATCCTTATCCACGGCTCTTGCATGCCGTCTTCTTTTCTCTTTGTCGAAATAATCCCCCCCCTCGACTCTTTTTTTCTTTTTATACATTCTCTTTTAAAAAAACTTTTTGAAGCTTCTCACGGGACCGGAGGCCGCCCCCGCCGCCGCCCCCGTTCACCGCTTCCACTCGTGGTCCCAGGCCTGACGGGCCGGGGTCTCGGACTGGTGGCGGGCGTACTCGATGGGGACGGCGCCCGGGCCGTAGACGCCCTTCTTCTCCTGCGCGACGCGGTAGAGCCAGCCCTCCTCGCGGGTGCCGGGGCCGGCGGTGCGGCGGAGCTCCTCGTTGGCGGCGTACATGCTGTTGTGGAGGCGGAGGAGCTCGGCCTCGCGGGCCTCGCGCTGCCGGCGCTGGAGGAGGAGCCAGGCGCGGTGGATGGTCCAGTGGCGGAGGTGGCGGTTGCGGGCCATCCGCAGCGGGGGCGGCGCCTGGGAGAAGAGGTGCTGCCGGATGTTGGCGACGCGGGAGGCGTACTCTGGCGGCTGGGCGCCGGAGGCCGCCTTGCGGGCCGCGAGGGGGGCCGAGGTGGAGAGGGCGGCGCGGGAGGCGGTCGGTGTTGCCGCGACGGGGGCGAGGGATGCGAGGGTCGGGCGGAGGCCGCGGAGGGAGACGAGGGAGGCCATTCTCTTTTCTCTTATTTAATCTTGTTCTTTGGGGTTTGTTTCTTTTTTTTTGTGGCGGATCTTGGTCCTTATCGGGCGGGATGGAACCTCGAGGACGGACGGAATGGGGGAGGGAGAGAGAGAGAGAGAGAGAGAGAGAGAGAGAGAGGTCAGCGTCTTGCTCTCTTGCGTGGCGGTTCCTGGGCTGCAGCGGCGGCGCGGGCGTGACCCTTGTCTTCCGGTCTCCTTCTCCGGCGATCGGCTGCGACGACGATGGTCGTCTCGGACCGGCTGGGCGGTTCCGGCGGCTGCGGCGGCGGCGCGTGGCCGTCGAGGTCGTTTAATTCGGGAGGGATCTCGTGTCGCGCACTGATGCTCAAGTACGCGGCCAGGACCTCGTCGGGGATCGGGACGGGGTCGGTGTCGAAGACGTCGAGGTCGTCGTCGTCGTTGTCGGGGTCTGGCTCCGCGGCGGGAATCGGGTGCGGGTCCGTCCGTGAGAGGGCGGCAGGGCGGAGGAGGTCGGCGTAGGATGCGTAGAAGGAGTGGATTGACTACGGGAGGGAGAAGGGTACGTCAGTTTTGTTTTTCGCATCACCAGATTCGGGTCCTTTGGAGGTTTGGGGACCGGGGGAAATTTTGGACGGGGCGAGGTGGAAAGTGGAGGATGGTTTATCCGGGGCCGCCGGGGGGGGAAGAGGGAGCTGAGCCGAGCTGGCTGGATGGACCCTTGCAGGGTTGCATGGACACAAACACACACACCCCCCGGTCCGAGCTTCGAAGCTCCAAAGCTTGGGGATCGACGGACTCTCGCCCACCTTGAAACAAACGGGGGAATTTGCACGACGAACGAAAAAAAAGATGAGACGGAGTCGGGGACATACCTTGTTGACGAGCACGCCTTGCCTGTACACCAGCGCGCGGCCGTAATCCCCCTCCCCGAACACCGCGTCCCGCGCCAGGCGGCCCTGGTCCCGGACGTGCAGCCTCGCGATGCGCAGCAGCGCGTCGCGCGCCGACGCGCCCTCGTCCCTGTCCGAGGTCAGGACCTCGACGACGGGCAGGACCGTCGCCCAGAGGCGGCGCGCCCGCGGCGGCGGCGGCCCCCCCTCCTCCCCGCGCGGCCCGCGGCCCGCGTCGTCCAGGCACAGCGCGCAGACGAGCCAGGCGAGCTCCCGCACCAGCGGGCCGCTCCGGAGGAAGTGCATGTACGGCGCCGCTTCCCCGGCGGTCATGGCCCCGAACTTGGCCCGCCAGCGGCGCCGGATCTCGAGGAACACCCCGTCGCCGAGGTCGTCGACCTCCCCCAGCATCCCGACGCACTCGGCGGGGACGAGGCCGCCGGGGGTGGGCCCGTCGTCGGGGGAGAAGGCGAGGAGGACGACGAGCTGCGCGAGGACCCGGGGCAGGAGGAGCTGCAGGCGCAGCAGGTCCACCCCGGGCGCGCGCGGGACGCGGCCGCGGTAGGTGAAGTTGCGCTCGTCGGCGGGGGCGAGCGCCGGTCTGGGGTCGTAGGAGAAGACGGGGTCGCCCGGGCGGTGGCCGAGGAAGTATTCCGTGTTGGCGAGGGACGTGGCGACCTGGAGCGGCGTCGTCGTCGTCGTCGTCGTCGTCGCCGTCCCCCTCCTCTCGTCCTTTCCCTCATCTCTTCCCTTCCCTTTGTCCCATCTCGGAGTCTCCGACCCGGAGGGGGGCTGGACGGGCATGTCGAGGGTGAAGGACGTCGGGGGCCAGCGGGCCGCGCGGAGCCGCTCCCGCTCCCGCCTCTCCTCGGCGAGGCGCGCCCGCCGGGCCGCGAGGCGCAGGGCCGTGGGCTTGAGGAGCTGCTCCTCGGCGCGCCAGGGCGGGTTCGCGTCCGGCGGCAGGGCGTCGACGGCGAGGCCGACGCGGTCCCAGAGGCGCAGGACGGCGGCGCCCTCGCGCGCGCGGCGCTCGGCGGGGGCGCGGAGGGCCGCGACGGCGTCGGCGCACTGCTCGTCGATCCGGGCGGGCGTCGTCTGGAAGACGAGGCGGAGGTAGCGGTGGCCGTCGAGGAACCGGTTCCAGGACCGGTGGAGGGCGACGTCGCCGGGGGGCGTGTTGGACGGGCCCGGGAGGCCCAGGGAGGACATGTCTGGGAAACCTTTACCTCGGGACTTTTTTGTTTTTTTTTGTTTTTCCCGTCTTGGTAAGATGGTTTAAAAAAAAAAAAGTGTCGAGTCTGCTTGTGAGTGTGGGTTTTCTTGTTTTCTTTCCTCCTGCTTGCTTCCTTCATGGCGACGGCCGGGGGCTGGGGGATATGATACCAGAGGGCAGCGTTTCGGAGATATCTCGAGGCATCTGACTTTGGGTGGCCCAACACAGTTGAGGACAGGCTGGTTCGCCCAATCGTGATGCCGGGAGGCGTCAGTCTGGAATCTGGTTGAACCATTCTTTCCTCGTCGCCTGTTACGGTCGTTATCGTACTTCCAACCCTCCGGGTATCTGACTGCCCAAGGCAGGCTCTGTTGGCCGCCCTTCAACTTGTACATCTTTCGATAGGTGCACAACTTCCAACACCGCTCTTCTTTTCATGCTGGCCGTTTCAATCAAGGAGTAAGAGACTGCAAGAGGAGGGACAAATGCGGCGTTGACATTCTATTGTGCATGCTTACCCCACGATGGCTTCAAAAGACCAAGGGGAAGCATCTGGATTCCAACCCATCTTTTGTCGGTTTAAAAGACCTATGTATCAACTGCTTCTTTGATGGAGACTTTTTCTTGAGCTACCTACGCGAGTCAACGTCAGAAGACGAACCCAAAACCCCATTCATTCCGGCGATTGAGTTTGAGAGAGCTCACTCGCCGTTTATATCTCCTCAAACAAGAAAGACTGCACAAACAAAGGGGGAGCATTCGTGCTTCCCAAAGGACCTGCCTGAATCAAGCCGCCGGGATGCACCTCTTGTGTCGAGCTCCCCTTGGGGTTTTGTTGCCGCCGCCCCCTCCGCAGATCCACCACCATTCGCATCATAAGCTCCCGGCTTCAGGATTGTCGTGGATCTCCCGACACACAAGCGCCCTCTTCCATGTCCCCGTCTCCCCTCTGATGATGCAAACAAAAAGGGTTCGACTACTCCGAAAAGTCAATCTTGCCTTCTACCCTCCCTCCCCCCTCTTGATATAACCTAAACCTCAGAAGCTTGGGGCATCGGATGCGAATCATATGTCAGAACCTCAGAAGTACAACCGACAAGAAACCCTCCGCCTTTGAACCCCCCACGTTTCCCTAATCGCGAACACTCGCCCCCATTTCCGTTTCCGGTTGAAAAAAGAGAAAAGAAAACACACACAAAAAAGGAACAGCCGCGCATCATGTCATTCCGCGCCGCCTCGGACGTCGACCGTCCAAAGAGCTACGGGGAACATGCGGCCGACACAACGACGGGCGGCAACGCGGCGGTCGCACGGTGGAAGCACGTGCCGTACGGCGGCGCGGCCTTTAACGACGCCGCCGCGTTCGGGGCCGTACGCCGCGCCCTCCTGGGGCAGCAGAACAACGACCCGCGGCGACTGCGCGGGGTCGCCGTCGAGATCGCGGCGATGCTGCCGGCGGCGCGCCGGCGGCCCTCGGACGACGACGACGACGTGCTGGGCCCGCTGTGGAGGATGTTCGTCTCGCTGGCGCAGCAGACGCCGTCGGGGAACCTCGCGATGCTGGACCTGGTCGTCATCCTCGACCACCTGTCCTCGTCGCCCAAGACGGCGGCTACCGTGACGGTGGTGAGTTTTGAAGCTTGCCTCCCCCATCCCACCCCGCCGTCGATTTGCGCTTCAGTACTTGGCTAACGACCCCTTCCCCTCTCTTTTCCTTTTTTGCAGGACGGCTTCGAGCAGTTGAGCCGTCTCCATGGCCTGAGCCAGAGCATTATGGACAGTATGATTTGTGAGTCACTGGACCCCCCCTTTCCTCCGGGCCGGTACGCATGCCATTGTATAAACAGATGTGTACGGGGGGAGATAAAGAAAAGAGTTGACATTCCCGCTCTCCGAAGCACCCTACCAGTCCCCGAGCGGCACCGACGCGCTCGCCCGGTGGGTCAGCCTCAACGCCTTCGCGGCGCTCCTCTGGTCCTACAACCTGGTCGACGGCCGCGACCCGGCCGTCCGGCAGCTCCGCGCCGCCTTCGAGGACCGCCGCTCCTCGGACGCCGGGGACCGGGACGGCGCCGACGCGCGGCTGATGGCGGCGGCGCAGTGGGCGGTGCACTCGTGCCAGCGGCTGTACCACCTCTCCGTGACGTCGGAGGGGAGGGGTTGCTTCGACGGCAACGGCGGCGGCAGCAACGGCAACGGCAACGGCAACGGGAAGAAAGGCGCGGCGGAGGACGGCGGCGGCGGCGGCGGCGGCGAGAGGTGGAGGCCCGGGCCGAGGTTCAGGGGCCGCGCGGGGTTCTCGTTCAGGAGGTGGGAGTTCTGGCAGCAGGGGTTCGAGGAGGCGCACGAGTTCGGCAACGGCGGCGTCGAGGCCAAGGTGGAGGCGCGGGCGGCGGCGGGGATGATGGAGAAGGTCCTCTACGCCGGGTTCGAGGGGTGAAAGGAAGAAGAGAGAAAAAAAAGAAGAAGAAAAGGCGGCGTAAGAGGGGCCGCCTTCGTTGGATGCGAGCGGTGGTGACGGTGAAGGAAAAGGCGGGCCAAAAGTTTCTGGGTTTTTTTTCTCTCTTTTTTTCATTCTGTTTTTTTGTTTTTTTCCAGAGTCGATCGTACGATGCTGGGGGGGGGGCTGTATTTGGAAACCGAGAAGCAAGAATGAAGCGAGGCGGAAACAAACGTACACGGGTTCTAAACCTTTCCAGCGGCTGTGTAGACCTGCTTCGGCATCTCCATCTGATGAGCACCCGGGCGCAGTCTGAGATACACAAGCAACGGCTGGAAATGAATATCGAAAGCGGGTTCTGGGAAACCGTCGGGGCGGGCCTCTCACATTACCTCAGTTGTCTAATCCACGTCATACGGCTGTAATACCGCCGGGTCTCGCGACGAGAATCAACATCAAGGGCAACGGTATCATGAATGCTTGCTCCATATTCTTCCCCCTCGTCTCTTGATAGTCTTCAACAGCCGACCCGAACCGACCCCCAATCACGCCGGACTGCCTGACTTCACGTAACCCATGTCCAATTCCTCCCTCCCACATTTTCCTCTTCTTAATCCGAGCCGAGCCTCCAGAGGCCGTCGCCGAGAAAGTGCGCCTCCTCCACGACGGGCCCCTTGCCCTTGTCCTTGACCTCCTTGGTGCCGGCGACCAGCAGGCCGACGGCGCACGCCTCCGTCTTGCCCTCGGCCATGATGACGACGGGCTCGCCCTTCTCGAGCTCGCGGCTCCAGCGGCCCTCGTCGTCGGGGCCCTCGTCGCCGCCGCCCTCGCGGGGCTCGGGCAGCCGGCCGCCGGGGCTCGTCAGGCCCGGGGCCATGAGGGTGGCGCCGGACAGCACGAAGCGGATGGCGCCGCGGTCGATGCGGATGGCGGGGAAGGCCTGGGGGAAGCGGTGGACGAGGCGGAGGTGGGGCACGAGGACGGCGCTGTCCTGCTGGTAGAAGAGGGGCTGCTGCTCGCAGACGTAGAGGGAGCAGCGGTCGGGCAGCTTCATCTGCTCGAGCGAGGCCTTCTTGGGCATGACCTCGTCGATGAAGGGGTTCAGGAGCGGGTAGGTCGCGAGCAGCGAGTTGCGGAGGGACCGCTGGACCGAGGACTTGAGCTTCTGCTTCGGCGCCGAAGTGATGCTGCGGGAGGGGGGAGGGGGGAAGACTGTTAGCCTTTCTTCCTTCAGAGAGGGGCAGGAGTAGGGAGGGCATCGATGGGGGAGTTGGATGCGTACTCTTTCTTGAACATTTTGGCGGTATTAAATCGACGTCGCTATGCTTGGTTTTTGGGGGGTATCTTGGGGAATCAATCGTCGTCAAGAGTCCCGTCGTCAAAATCTCGTCGTCAAGAGTCTCGTCGCGTCGTTCGAGTCGTGGGTTGAGTGTCTGTCGTGGGCGATGGTGGGGTTGCTTGCTTGCAGCGAACCTCGCAGAGAGGAAAACTGCCCCGCAATCGGGCGGGCTAGGCGGACCAGACACGCACTTATGGAGGGGCAGACGTGCTGCGGGGATTGGGACGACCCGAAGAGGGGAGCACTACCTACAGACACCATCACGTCACTCACTCGGATCTGGGAGCATGCAGAATCACAGGATTCGAGGGTGGAAATACGAGTTTGAAATGTCGTGTTCTGTAACAATTCATAGCTTTACTGTCATGCAAAAAAAAAAAAAACAATAGCAACAAAAAAACACCCGTCATGAATTCATCATCGCAAAACCAACCGTCATCGCGCCACATGCGCCGGAGCCAGGCATTTTCTCTGGGACTTGGGGCGCAACCGTCGTCATGCCGGCTCAGCCGTGCTGGACGTGAGAGACGGTGCCGTCCTCCTTGAGGTGCACGTTCAGCCTGTCCGGGACGAAGTCCTTGGTGACCATCATGCCGGGCTCGATGACGCGCGTCGGCTTGGGGAGGTCTCTCTTGCAGAATGTCTTGAGAGCGGCGAGGTCAGAGCAAGCTCGGAAAACGGGGCGGCGGGAGCGGGCTGCGACTTACCGTCTCGTTGGACTCCTCCTCGTGCAGCTTCTTTCCGACCAGCTTGTTGGTCCACTCCTCGGTCTTGTCGCCGGAGGACTCGTTGTTGATACCGGGAACGACGAGAGGCATGGTGGCGGTTCGGGTTGGGGAAGGCTTGAGTGTGTTTATTCCTTGGGTTGTTTGCTTGCTTGATTGTTGGCGAGAGTTGGTCGTGAAGTTGCCCAGCTACAAGGTGAAGAAGACAGGGAGAAGGGGGGGGTTGCTGAGGTTTAATAGTAAGACAAGCCCACGGGGATGGATGGATGGATGGACTGATAAGGAGCCGGACGAGCGTGCGAGATGTGAGGTGCGGTGCGGTGCGTTACGTTGCATGGTTGACGATTCTGGAAGCTGGCGCGGACCGATGACGTCGTAAAGGTGTGGGGGGCGGGTTTTGTCGTTTCCGCTGCATCTTATTTTGGGGTCCGAGCCGGCCCCTTCCCCCGACGCAACCCGCCGGCCGATACCTGTGATAAGATGGCTCGGCTACCGTCTCCTTGTTGGATATGATTAGGCTCCTTGTGAATACCAAGGGCCGCCGTTTGTTGACAAAACACGACGGGGCTCGTGCCGATGTGAGCCCAGATACCACATAGCCTCGTCAGCCACGACTATCTGCTGTTAGTGTTGGACCTGTTCGTGAGCACGTGGTTGAGCGACTGTCACGCCCAGCCACAGACAGCATGTGATAAGGATTGGGTCAATTTATTTTTATTTTTATTTTTAGTCGGGATCAGTCTCGAGCATCTATCCCCAGGAAGATGCAGTACATTGGACGGGGCCCATCTGCGAGCAGCAGCGGCAAAGCATTATGTGATGAACACAGTCAGACGTGTCGACAGTTGAAATTTTGGTGGCTGATGACCCAAACTCGACGGGACTTCGCCTAGTGATGATGATGGCGAGCTTGTTCATCGAGCTTCCGAGGTCGACGCTGCGACATCGTGAGAGAGCTCGCTCTCATCATGTTGATGGTGTTGAGATTTTAGGTGGACCAATCTCGTTGTTTCAAACCGTTTCCTAGGTGATTGCGGTACTTGAAAAGTCGATCACGCCATTGGAGTTGCTTCGAAAAGCAAATATCTGTCTGTTATGATCGTTGGTGATATTCGGAAGAAAAGAAAAGAAGTGTCTCACGTTCAAAGTACGGTGGTGATGACGTGTTACGTAATCACATCCCCACGTGCCGCCGCGTGCGTCTGCTGACGGGGAGGGAGGCTCCTGCGCTTTACCCACCCGCAAAGTCCAGGGCATCGCGTCCTTCGTCCATTCCTCCTACCTAGGCAGAAGAGCTGTATTCATTGACAGGGAGCGATGTGATTAAACACCACCGACTCCAACGACTGTACGAGTCTCCCATCGCCGGAACGAACCATCATCTCATCCATGGATGAGTGCTTTGCATCCAGCGGGAAAGCTGACGCCGCCCCGCCCCGCAACGAGCTGACGGACACCAAACAGACGAACTCGACTCAGCCCCGATTCCTTGGGGAAGAATACCTACCTAGGTAGACATGCTTCTTTCTGCTGACCCCTCCCTCTTCCAATGAATGGTTCTCCGTGTTTACTCCCTACTGCCTTGTCTTGCCTGCGACGGAAACAATGACCTCGTCGCAGGTGGGGGTACCCGGGTGCCTTCAACGTCCGACCGCGCAAGTCCCGTTTCCCGGCCACCTTGTTCTGAGACGACGACAGAGATGCACTCACTCACTGCAGTCTGCACGCACCGCACCTCCTTGCAGCAGCGGATGGGACGGCCTCGTCCTCCCTCCTACCCTCCCCTCCCCTCCGAATCTAGGGTGGCAGGTCTCAGCCATGAGCCGCCAGCCCAGCCAAGCCCAGCCCAGCCCATCCCATCCTCACAGACCAACAATACCTAAGCGACGGAGCCGCAGCAGATGATTAGGTATGCACTGTCCGTCCGCAGCAGCACCGGTGCAACGTTTCCGGAAGAGGCTGCCATTGTTAAAGTTTGCGCCGCACCATCCGACCCGCCCTTGTCCGCTTCGGGCATGGCTGTGGGACGAGAACAGCATGCTGCTTGCTACTAGGTACCCTTGGTGCTTAGGTCTACTATAGGTCCATTGGTTGGCAGTAAGCTGAGCTCTGGTATACCGCACCGACCTCATCATACCTAGCTTATGGGGGAGCTCGATGCGATGGCCTGTGGTGTGATGCTCATCTACAAGGAGGCGACTGAGAAGCAGAAGAGTAAAGGCCGTTGCATAGCACTCGCCGTATGGAAAACAAGCGGCGCAGGGTTGGCCCCCCTTGAGATGGGATCAGACAGGCAGGGCACTTTGGGTAGGTAGGTAGGTAGGCAGACAGCTAATTATGGAGGTGGACGCCGTCAGCCACGACGACTCCTTCGCCAGCTACAACCGAGGGAGGGAAGGAAGGAAAAGCAGGAGGGAGTCCAGAACTTGGCCAATCCAGGGACTCGGACTGGCTGGCACCGGGGATCGGCTCCGTGCTGAGCTGCAGATGTTCGTGGCACTGGCGCTGGCGCTGGCGCTGGCGTGCTGGCGCGCCCCTCGGCTTACGTTAGGTTCAGAAAGAAAGAAGGAAAGAAAGAAAGAAGAATGAATGGCAACAAACCAAAACAACAATGCCTACCTACCTACCTAGGTACCTGCCTACCTGCCTAGCTACCTAGGTAGGTGCCGTACCGCCAGACTGATCCAGCCCAGTCCACCCCAGCCCGAAAGTGCCGGACTTCTCTTTCTCTTATTAACGCTCCTTCCCATCTCATCCGCCTCGGTGCCTCGTGCTGCTTCACTTCCTTCTTTTCTTCATCAAAAGGTACCTGTCTACTCCGTACCTACCTACCTTACTTTGCTTCCGATCCGCCTCAAACATCTAGCAGACCAGCTCAAACCGATCATCATTCCACTAGCACAACGAATCCCTAGACAAGCCCGACCTATTGACGGCGTTATCCAACTTACACAGACTGCAGACGCCGCCGCCGTGGTTGCCGAGCCTGGTTTTCCTAATCAGGAAGCTGCCAGAGGACGATTTTTGACTTGACTCGACTTGGCCAAATTTCTGGGGCCGGCTGCCGATCCACCCGCCACCTCTCCGATCGAACCCCCGTCCGCACCGCACCGCACCGCACCGCACCGCACCGCACCACCCTCCCCCACAAATCCCGGGCAACATGCGTCCGTCCCATCCCGCTTCGGCGCTTTTTGCGCTTCTCTCCGCCACGGCGGTTTCGGCTCTTTCGCCGGCAAGGCTGCACTGTCTTCGCTCGAGGAGTCTCGAGCTGGCAAGGCTTGCCGCCTGTGGTGAACCGGGATCCGTGGCCCACTGCCTCGACATGCTCCCCGACGACATGAGCCAGGCAGACCTCGAGAGATGCTACATGCACGCCGGCTGCGAGCTCCCGGAAGCCATCATCGAGTCGCAATGGACCCTAGATCGATGCGGCGACGATGAAAAGGCCCCCGCCGAGCTGCGGAAGCGTCACGTCCCCGTCTTCGCACGTCAGACCACCGCTGCTGCAGCTGCAGATGCGACGACGGCCAACACAGCCACGGCCACGGCCACGGGAACCGAGTCGAACTCGCTGCTCACCTGCTCCACGACGACGACCAAGTCGACGACGCTGTGCCCGGTCGTCTCGACGGGTGTGAGGAAGGGCGAGACGCTCGCCCAGGGCTGCTTCCCGACGCAGCTGGTGTTCGCGACGTGCGCCGCGGGGCTGCGCTGCGCGGACGACCTCGCGGGCAACCCGTCGTGCATCAGGCTGGACAACACGGTGTACCCGGGGGGCATCGCGGTGGCCATCTTCTTCGCGGTGGCCGTCACGACCTCGGTCGGGTGGATCACGCTCCTCTGCTGCCGCGAGAGGAGGCAGAAGAAGCGCATCGCGGCCAGGGCCGAGGCGGCGAGGATTGCCAGGCAACCAGCCAAGGCGCCGACGGTGCAGGTGCAGAACGCCGACAGCCAGCCGCTCATGGCGCACGGCCACCCGGCAGCTGCTGGTGGTGGTGCTGCTGCTTACGGCGACGCGCACGGCCCGTTCAGCGACCAACACCGGATGTAATCGGATGTAATCTTCAAAGAGGAGATGAGCTCTCGGGAGAGGGGAGAGAGAGAAGCGGAGACGGGACGAGAGGGTACCAGTACATTGGGCCGCAGTAAAACGGGGTCCGACAAGCCTGTTGATTTTTTTCGGTTTCAATTTCCTTACTTGATGTTTATCTTCGCGTGGTGTTGGCCGGCGATGGGAAGAGTCACAGTACGTACGTACCTACGAGCATGGCAAAGATACCTCTTAGTTTGCAGGTTTTTGAGTTTTTCTTCTTGTCTTTTGGGCGGTGGAGGGCTGGTTGCATTGGGGGGGAGTCAAGCGCTTACGAACCGAGTTGCAAAAGAAACAACAAAAAAAAACCCAATAATACAACAGGCGTTTCCTCTCCATTCTGTCTTTGTTCTTTTCCAATTGTGAGGTGGTGTGTAGGTATTACTGCCAAGCCAACATTGCCAAACGCTCGCTGCGCCGGCTCCGAGTATGGAATGGGTGGGTTCATACCTACGTAGTGGTGGTAACAGTAGTTAGTAGTTGCGGCAGCTCCCATGTCTCGTCTCTCTCTATGGACCGTTTTCTGACAGCTCACTAGCTCCCGCATGCGTATGTATGTATGCGTGAGGTTGTGGAAGAGGCGGTGTTGGCCTACCTACCTACCTACCTATCTACCGACCTACCGACCTACCGACCTACCGACTTACCTACCTACCTACCGACCTACCTACCTACCACCACGTACAGTAGTACCATTGCCGCCCGCCCGTCCGTCCTTCCACTGGCACGAAAGGGTTGGTTTTGGTTGGCAGGGAAAATGCGGACGAAGTGTGCTCTTTCCCTCGGTTCCAAACTACATAGTGTATCCGTACATAGGTAGGTACCTACGCGCCTTTGCACCCGATACGGTTCCGGGGGATGGACGATGGTAGGTGCCGGGGAAGATGGATGGACAGCCAATGGGGTCGAGACATAAACCAATCCAGGCTGGACGGAAGGATGTGCATGCAGGTGCAAGTTTGGAGAGCTGAGAGGGAAGGTACCTAACGTACATATATGTATACATGGACTACCTAGGTAGGTAGGTAGGTACGTACCGATGAAGATCTGCTAATTGGCGGTGGCAGGCAGGATGGACAGGTTGAGAGCGGGCAGCAACATGGCATCAACCAACAACAAGGCCGCAAGCAACCCAAGCTGCCCAGTTTGTCCGTTTACCTACCTATGTACTTGGGTACTTACCTAGGTATGCAGTAGGAACCTGAGTAAGACAGTAAGACTTGCAAAGGGAAGGGGAATGAATGGAATGAAAGGAAGGAAGGACGGACGGAAAAGTAGAAGGAGGGGGGGCCGATATCGCCTCCCCAGATTGGATCCATGGCCCATGCATCTGCCCCGATGGGCGACGCTTGTTCGTTCTTGCCTCCTCGGTGCGCCCTTTTAGCCAATCAGCGCTTGGCTACCCCACACATTGACGGCCGATGATTTTTTCGGTTTTTTTTTTTCTTCTTTCTCTTCTTTCCGCCTCCGAGAGGAATGCCAGTACATACCATACCTACATAGGTACATACATAGTAAGTTTGCTACTACGTAGTAGACACTGGTGAAAGGGTCCTTTACCGGAGGCACCCCGGTATCCCACCCCCCCTGCCCCTCTGACTCTTCAGCTACCGCTGCCGGCGTGTGCGAGAGCGCGCTGTAGTCAATGTTTGTGTGCGTGCGTTTGTGCGCCCCCCGTCGGAATCTCGAATTTCATTTTGAGATCTGCCCAGTTTGCTCCCGGCCAAACCTTGTGACTTCTTCCCTCCTTCCATTCCCTCCCTCCCCCCCAATCGACGACCCTCGATCGTCCAATTCGACGAGCCGCCTTTCTCTCTTTCTCCAAGGATCTCGACGCGGCATCACGCCGAGTGACTTCTTCTCTTTCTCTCCCTTCTTTCTCCCCCGGAACCCTCTCCACTCCGCCATCATGATGCTCCGAAGCCGCCACGCCACCCGCGCCCTCAAGGCCGTCTCGAGGCCGAACGCTCCCCGCGCCCTCACGACCTCGTCCGCCGTTGCTGCCGTCCAAGCCGCGAAGAAGGTTTCTTCCGGCGTGAGACATCAGGCAACATCTGCCACCTCGCCCGCTCCGTAAGCCCGCTGCTCTCTGCTTTTTATCCCGTCTATTTGTGCAGCCTCCCCAGCCGTGCCTGGTTGGGGAAGGGGAGAGCAGATAGATACCACTGGTGACTCATGCGACGGTTTGACTAACAATAAGTGCCTTCCAACTCTAGTGAGGTTCGAAACAAGCCCGCACCCGCCTTCAATGCCGACAAGGACCGCAGCCATGTCCAGCCTCTCGTCGGCTCCCGTGGCCCCGAGATGGACGAGTCGTACGTGACCCTCGCAGCCGTGCCCAACCTCATTGCCCGAGTGTAAGCGCCTGGAAATGCTTACCAGTATACAGCTTCATTGGCAAGACCGGAGGAGAGATCTTCCACGAGATGATGTTGAGACACAACGTCAAGCACATTTGTTAGTGGCCCAATGGCGCCCTCCCTCCCCCATAAGCAATGCCTTTTTTCTTTTTTCTTTTTTTCCAGAGAGAGAAATGGCTGACCGTGACTCACAGTTGGATACCCCGGAGGAGCCATTCTCCCCGTCTTCGACGCCATCTACAACTCAAAACACTTCGACTTCATCCTGCCCAAGCACGAGCAGGGTGCCGGCCACATGGCCGAGGGTTACGCCCGCGCCTCCGGCAAGTGCGGCGTCGTTCTCGTCACCTCCGGCCCCGGTGCGACCAACGTCATCACCCCGATGCAGGACGCCCTCTCCGACGGTACCCCCATGGTTGTCTTCTGCGGTCAGGTCGTCACCACTGCTATCGGCAGCGACGCCTTCCAGGAGGCCGACGTCACCGGTATCTCTCGCGCCTGCACCAAGTGGAACGTCATGGTGAAGAACATCGCTGAGCTTCCCCGCCGCATCAACGAGGCTTTCGAGATTGCCACCAGCGGCCGCCCCGGTCCCGTCCTCGTCGACCTCCCCAAGGACGTCACTGCCGGTATCCTGAGAAGGGCCATCCCCACCGAGACCGACCTCCCCTCTCTGCCCAGCGCCGCCTCGAGAGCCGCCATGGCTCTGCTCCAGAAGCAGCTCGAGCAGTCCATCAAGCGCGTCGCCGACCTCATCAACATCGCCAAGAAGCCCATCATTTACGCTGGCCAGGGCATCTCCCAGTCCGAGGGCGGCCCCGAGATCCTCAAGGAGCTCGCCGAGAAGGCGTCCATCCCCGTCACCACCACCCTGCACGGCCTGGGCTCCTTCGACGAGCTTGACGAGAAGTCTCTCCACATGCTCGGCATGCACGGCTCCGCCTACGCCAACATGGCCATGCAGCAGGCCGATCTCATCATCGCCCTCGGTGCCCGCTTCGACGACCGTGTCACCCTCAACGTCGCCAAGTTCGCCCCTGGTGCCAAGGCTGCCGCCGCCGAGGGCCGTGGCGGTATCGTCCACTTCGAGATCATGCCCAAGAACATCAACAAGGTCGTCCAGGCCACCGAGGCCGTCGAGGGTGACGTCGCCACCAACCTCCGCACCCTGATGCCCTTCTTGGAGCCCAAGTCGATGGATGACCGCAAGGAGTGGTTCGACAAGATCAGGGAGTGGAAGGCCAAGTGGCCCATGTCCGACTACGAGAAGGCCGAGCGCTCTGGCCTGATCAAGCCCCAGACTCTCATCGAGGAGCTCAGCAATCTGACCGCCGACCGCAAGGATACGACCATCATCTCCACTGGTGTCGGCCAGCATCAGATGTGGACTGCCCAGCACTTCCGCTGGAGACACCCCAGAACCATGATCACCTCTGGCGGCCTGGGCACCATGGGATACGGTCTGCCCGCCGCCATCGGCGCCAAGGTCGCCAAGCCCGACGCTCTCGTCATCGACATCGACGGCGACGCCTCTTTCAACATGACCCTCACCGAGCTTTCCACCGCCGCTCAGTTCAACATCGGCGTCAAGGTTATTGTCCTGAACAACGAGGAGCAGGGCATGGTCACGCAATGGCAGAACCTCTTCTACGAGGACCGCTACGCCCACACCCACCAGAAGAACCCCGACTTCATGAAGCTGGCCGACGCCATGGGTGTCCAGCACCGCAGAGTGATCAAGCCCGATGAGGTCGTCGACGCTCTCAAGTGGCTCATCAACACCAACGGCCCTGCCCTCCTCGAGGTCGTCACCGACAAGAAGGTGCCCGTCCTGCCCATGGTGCCGTCCGGATCAGCCCTCCACGAGTTCCTGACATGGGATGGAGGTTAGTATTGCCGTGAACCGACCCCCCTGAACGGATCATAAGCTAATTCCCTAACAGAAAAGGACAAGAAGCGCCGCGAACTGATGCGCGAGAGAACGAGTGGTCTTCACGGCTAAACTCGCCACGCCCACCTCTTTCTTGTTAATCTCATCTTTTTTCGAAGTCGGAGGCGTCCATGTATCTTGCTCTCTCTCTCTCTCTCTCATATCTTATACCACCAGCTTTGTTTGGTCTCATCGCCCACAAACGAGATCTAGCTTCGACAAAAATCTTTTTTTTTGCATTGGGACCAGGGTTTGAACGGGGCGATGCGTCGAGTTTCATCCTGATGATCGCGGGTCCTCCGGAGCAAAACCAACGAAAACAACAAAATCCTCGAAAAGTGCTTTCAAATCTCTTCCAGCATTTGCCGCGTTCCAAAGTTAGCCCGGGGGCCTAATTCGGTATTTCAAAAAATCAACCTATCAGGGAGTTGTTGGGTTGCCTCAGGTGGTCAAGACAATGTACATATATAAACTCCACGAGTTGAATGTTCCAAAAAGTTTTCCAAGACCATACCACGACGAGATCCGCCCAAGTGACGCGACCGCGACGCTCGTTGTGCCCGTGCCTGGGCCCAGGTGTTTGATGACCTTTTGCTTCCCGCCCCTGAGCCCAGGTTTGACTGACAATAGCCCCGGGAACCAGTGATTGTAAAATAAAAAATGAAAAACCCCCCATGGAGGAGGTGAGCCCTCTTTGGCCTCGTGCCCATCAGGGGGTTGCTCGCTCACCTTTCCCATCCCGGACTGCTTTCGCCCGAGTATGGCCACGGGCACGGCTCACTCACCAAGGACTTTGAACTGCCCCGTCATGCAATACCGCTCCATGTGTTGTCTTGCTGTTAACCAAGGCTTAGCCATGCTAGCGAGCTCCTCGGGCAAGCGTGATGAGAGAGAGAGAGAGAGGGAGAGAGAGAGGGCAGAGGGGCACTAGGAAATCATGGATACGGCAAGCCGACTAACGTCTGGGGTTTCGACGCGCCCTGGTGCGTTTCTGCGGGGGGGGAGCGCGCATTGCGGCTCGTGATCTTGTGCTTTTCAGCCCATCAAGTGTCCCTCCCCTTGCCGTACTTCGCGAGCCGCAGAACCTCTCGTGTGTGTGTGGAAATCAACAAGAGCAACAGGGCTCTGAGACATGAAACCATAACGTACAAAGGTCAACGAAGGAAATGGTGGTCGGAGGAGCGGAAAGATTAGATGCCTGGATTTTCGCTGGGTTGGTTGAGGGACTGGTGATCCGGACTGCCCAGTTCCTTTTCTGGTTTTCCAGCAAGGCACACCGGCAGAAGAAGACGAAGACCTACGTAGTGAACCGCGATTCAAAGGCCCAAACCTCCCTTGGAGACGCGTCGAACCCGGGGAGGAGGGGGGTTAGTTGTCCAACGGCAACGATTTCCTCTCCTGTCCCTCCCCCTCTCCCTCCTTCATTCAACTGAGTTCGCTTGCTCATCCGCAGAGTGTAATCACCGCCAGGGCCGCATATTTACCGGATGCGGTAAACTCCGGAAGCCCCCCCCCCCCCCTCGGGAGGGTGTGTCTGGTTCCCGTCGACCAATACTGAACCGAAGAGAACGAAAAAGCCCCCCCCCCCTTCAACTCCCACAGTCCGGCATAACCGCGCCGTTCTTGGCGAGCGAATCAGTAATACAGACGAAACATTTTCGGAAGAAAGAAGCGCGCTGGAAACTTTCCGCAAAAAGAAGGGGGGGGGGGGGGGGGGGGGGGG
>MU842837.1:21519-296625 GCA_030867305.1 Colletotrichum zoysiae
GGGGGGGGGGGGGGGGGGGGGGGGGGGGGGGGGGGGGGCGTTTTTGCTCGGTTTGCCGTTCCGTAGTTGTCCTGATAGGTTTTTGTCCGTCCCGCCCTCGCCCTCCATCATCGAACTCTGGTCTGTGCGAACTCGCAAAACCGCAAAAGTTGGTGGAAGCAGACCGTGTGTCTGGATTTCTGATTCTAAAAACCCACAGACACACAGAAAGCCGCAAACGCCGTTCGCCACGCCAAGAAACCCCCCCATCGCTGCTGCAGAGTGGATTGAATTCGGAGCTTTGTTTGAACTGCCCTATGCAAAGAGCCCCAAGCTCTTGGTTTTGCCCGGGCCCTTTATCCAATGAGACCAGAGTCCCAACGTCGCGGGACTGGCTAAAGCTTTTTCACCCCAAAAAACCCATCACGGTCTTTCTCGTCGATGAGCGCAGAGAGCTGTAGTCGGGGGGCGGGGAAGATCCAGCCCACATGTCCGAAGCGAGAAGACAACAGGTCAACCGGGAGGGCATGTCGGCAGATACCGAAAGCGTCACCGAAGAATAAACGGCGTAGCGCTAGGGAACCGGCTGGAGAACCCATGACATCACGCTTGGCCTGGGTACGGGCAGATGGTGGTTCCAACGTCTCGTCCACCAGTCTGAGGGATTGGATTGGAGGTCGGGGTGGAGGTCGGGGGCATGACGGCAGAGTTCCCGGGGAATTTGAGTGGGTGTGTCCCCCTCCGTCTCACACACCACAAACCGACCTTAATCTGACTTCCTCCCCTCTCGCCACATTCCATTGGTCCTCCAAACCCGCCCAGGAGAGGAGCGACTGAGGCCATCCCGAGCTTTCGAGTGCCTGGGGGCCTTGGCCTGGCACAAATCCGAAAGCAGCATGGGGGCTCAAGACTGGGAGTCGCGCATGACGCGCTGATTGGTCTCCATCGCGCGCACACGCACACACACACCCTCTTGGCCGGCCTCCGGATCGGCCTCGCTTGGATTGGGGCGACAGATCTCACGCTGTGAGACCCATCCATCAGGAGATGTGAGGAGCCAAGGGGATGGAAGGGGAATGGTGTGACCGAGCTTGGGGCGCATGTTTGCCACGGCTGGCTGCTCTTGGCTCTCCCACCCTGTTTGCGGGAGCTTGCACGACGACGAAGGGACGTCGACCCAGCCCGTCCTCACGAGTCCGTTTCAGCGGCTCACAAAATAGCACCATCTACTGCCACACGCCAAGCCTGATTCTAGCGGGTGGGAGGTTGTGACGGGGATGGCTAGACGACGTGTCACTCCCCCCCTCCGCGTTTGGCGGTGTGTCACCACATTAGACGTTGTCGCGTACCTTGCCCTTCCAGTCGACTGAGTTGTCCCCTCCCCGCCTGCTCATCTTATGAGTTCGTTTCGGTTCATACCCCCAAGGATGGGTTTGCGTGCTTCTGACGGCACCTGGCCTCCCTTGGCGGTTTGTCTTTATTAGATGAGAGGGGGGAAGCCCGCCTCTTCTGCTCCGGGAGGACTGGGGGGGGGGGAAATGTTTCCCATACGCAAGTTACCACAATTCACCATTCGGCATATTCTGGCTCGTACACGACGATGAAAGGTCGGAACTGGAGCCCCGCGGGGGCTCGCCGGAGGGGATTGAAGTCGTTCGCCGCCAGGCTGAGTCTCCGCATCCTCGCCGTTGCGTCCATCGTCTTCATGTACCACGTCCTCGAGCTGCACTTTCGATACCGGGAGGCCATGCGCCTCAAGTATCTGCCGACCGTCTTCGGCAACCTGTCGGAGCGCGACGAAGCGCTCCTCGCCGGCACGGGGTGGGAGCCCGGCGCGGACGCGACGAACGCGGAGCGCAGGGCCCTGCTCGACAACCGGCGGCACTGGAAGAGGCTCGGGAAGGGCCGCGAGGGGGAGACCTTCACGTTCAACGACACCGTCATCAAGGTCTACGACGAGGAGTCGAGCCCGTTCCGCAACTGCATGCCGAGCACGGGCGGGCCGCCGAGAAGGTGGCCGACAGAGATACCGGCCAGCCTGGTGATGGGAGGACGCGAGGGCAGCAGCAGCAGCAGCTCTTCACCGCCCGGCGACGACCCGAACAAGGAAATGTTCGTCCCGGTCAAAGACTACTTCCTGGCCGCCGCGGACCCGCTCCAGCCACCAAAGTGGCACCTCGTCACGCCGTTCCTCAAGTCGGGCACCCTCAAGAACCTGGCCAAGAAGCTGCACGCCGAATCCTTGGGCGGCGGCGGCGGCGGCGGCGGGCCCTCGCACCGCGAGCTCGACCGCGCGTTCCGGCCGTCGTTCGAGTCCCTCCTCGAGGCGCTCGAGCACCTGCACGCGGCGCGCAACCTCTGCCACGACGACGTGAAGCTCGACAACGTCTTCGCCGGCCCCGAGGACGACCCGGGGCGGTGGAGGCTCGGCGACCTCGGCAACGCCCGCGAGCCGGGCCACCCGTACCACGCCGCGGCGCTCTGGACGGCCGACACGCCCCAGCTGCGCGACTGCCGCGCCAACGACGCCCTCCGCCTCACGCGGGTGTACCTCCAGTTCCTCCGCCGCGCGGGCGGCGGCGGCGGCGGGGGGAGGGGCCAGCGCGCCTTCGACGAGGCGCTGTTCCTCGGCGGGGAGGCGTTCGGCAGGCTCTACTGGGCCGTCGCCCGCGCCCCGGCCACGGCGGCCCAGGTGGCCCGGCTGTCGCGCGCCTACCCGCCTCCGGGGCCGGACGGAGAGGCGTCGTCGCCGCCGCCGCCGCCGCCGCCGTGGATGATCACGCAGCAGCAGCAGCAGCCGCAGCCGCCGGCCGACGTCGTGGGGTCACGCGGCTGGGTCCCGGCCGCCGCCGCCGCCGAGGCCGTCTTCGGGTGGAGGTGGTCGCTGGCGAGCGCCGTCGAGAGGGAGCTGCGGGTCGGCGCCAAAGAGGGCGCGGGCAAGTTTTGGGGGGCGACGTGGCTCCTGGGGATCCCCGTCGGCGCGTGTCGAGCCGCTTGAGCGGAGAGGCGCGCGGGGAGATCTCGGGTGGTCATGGGCTCAGGAAAGGGGCTAGGGGGGGGGGGGGGGGGGGGGGGGGGGGGGGGGGGGGGGGGGGGGGGGGGGGGGGGGGGGGGGGGGGGGGGGGGGGGGGGGGGGGGGGGCGAGGCGGCGGTTCTTTTTTGGCGACGGGAGGTCCTCTGGGTGACGAGGCAATACCCTTTGATTTGAACATGACGGTAGTGTGACAATCGACTTCTTGTTCTTCTTGTGCGCGTGTGAGAGTGTATGTGCGTGCATCATGAAACGTAAGAAGAGACTCGAGGGGCCGAGCCAACAGCCACCGACAGTCCGACTTTATGCCTGGCTTTTATCTCTCCCGAGTATACCCCGGGCCGCAGTTGATCAAGACTCAACGCCGACCTGCTTTCCGTAGCGGTTGTGATATCTGTCCGTTCCTTTATTCGTCTTGCCTGGGGTGAGTGTCTGGGTTTGCGAGCCTAGGCTGGATGACTCCTTCATGATACAGCAAGGACAAGCAAGTAGTTTAGACATCAAACCACAGTCACAAGAGATCTGTATCCAATCGCAACTACGCCAAAATTGTGAGTTTTACCAACCCGGAATGTAATGACTAAAATTAGAAAACCGGTGAAAGGCAAGCAAGCCCAATGACATCGTGCCAACTCACGGGTCGCAAGTCGCGAGGTAAGGTTGGCTGTTAGGTATGTTCTTGGCGACTTCCAAACCTAGCGAGACGTTTCGCCCGTAAACAAACTCAGGAAACAATGATGTAGGTCTCTGAAGAGCCATAAGCACACTTACATAATAGTTCTTTGTGATTCAACTAAGACCTGCAAGCTTGAATACCGGATCGCGCCGGTCCAAAATTCCTGGCACCTTGTCCTCCGGAAACCGTCAATATCTACCAATGCTGACTCTTGCTTTGTTTCTATGAACTTGGGTTGCTTGAAGGCCGACGCCAACTGTCATGTCGGCTACATCAAGTCCAATACCGAATCTTCCATCTTCTGCGCCAATATCCCTCACCAAAGCACCATCACTGCAACCGCCTCTCCTCCTGCCTGCGCTGATGGTAACTGACCGAAAAGCCCCAGTTTCATTTCGGCTAGATACAGTTGCCCCTATATCATCCAGGTGCCAGCTGGATTCAGTATTGACTAAAGCTCTGCAAGGGTCGCAGCAGTGTTACGAAGCTCACTTTTCAGCCTGCGACGTAACCGCCCTTCTTTCCTCGCTTTCCTCTTAGCTCTCGGCCAAAAGCTTGTAATTAATCTCAACCACGGTTCTACGGCACTCCTGAAGCCGGAATTTATGTGTGTCTGGCGAGCGGCATCTGCAACAGATTTCCTTGGTCTCCTACTCTTTCACATCGGCGACTAGGGCCCTACCTGGTTGACCAAGATCTGACAGTCCCAGCTGCGGCGGCAGGGACAATTGTGAACAAGCCCCAGGCTACGATTTGCCACTCGTTTTGCGAATGAGCGTTGGGTTCCTGATGTGCGATCTGATCCCCTGCCGACGACCTGAAGTCGCGAGTGAGCGGGGCGCACCAAAGCATTTATTTACCTTTGCAGACTGTGTGGTCAGTGAAGTCAGTCTTGAAGGCGTCTCATTTCAACGAGGCTATGCCACAATTAATCTTATATTATACATCGAAAGTCTGTTATATTATCTACCGACTTTTTGGTAATCGTTTCCTTTGTCATTGTCACAATCTTCAGGGGCTTGACCAAGCAAAGCTTTTTGACTGTCATTTTTCGTCCATACTTTCAGCGGTTGCCTTTATTGAAATCGTGAACGTTTCCTCGATAGCAAGGACCATCCATATTATGCCAAATTTGAATACACATAGCAGGCAGCCTACAATTCAAGCTCACACATGATGGATGACCCAAACTACTCGCCGGTCCGGCGCTCGAGCGGGCAAATAAGAATGCAACATACTTTGAGCATCGGACGCTCACAGGTACACGTGTATCCTCTCTGAAAGCTACAGACTCTAATCCCACTCAGAGAAACCTAACAGTTGCTCCGTATCGGAGACAATCGGATACCGAAACCTTCAATTAGAGTGCTGAGGATCCACCGAGGCCAAGACCCACATTGACAAAGGCCGGTCCCGACGGGGCGTCGCGAAAGCCGTAAGCCGAAAACTTCATTCCCGTCCTGTCGGTTCAGTTCGCCAGAGCCGACACCGATCTTGTCACGTCGTCGGGGAGACAACGATGCGGTCCAGTCTTTCGTGCGAATCCTGCCGGTAAGTCGTCCCAGTCCCGCGGGAACCCCCTGCCCCGGGCGATCTGTCCGCTCCGAGGCGAACGCCGCTTACCCCCTCCCCCGATTGTGACTCCGCAGGCGGAGCAAGGTCAAATGCGTCAACAGCGGAACTCCGCCGTGCAACAGGTGCGAAAAGTCGGGGACGTCCGACTGCGCGCTGACGAGGCCGCAGGCCGCACCCACTAACAGGCGGGCGGCCAAACAGGCGCGGAGGGCGACGGAGGAGGCGCCGTCCGTACCGCGCGAGCACGACGTCGACTCCCAGCGGCTCCCGATCACCGCGCCGCAGTCTCGGGGCCCGGCGTCCCCGTCATCGGGGCTAGCGGGTTTCCGAGGCGGCCGGGAGGAGATGGAGGGGCATCTCGAGCGGGTCCCCCGAGACGTCGTGTTCGTCGCCTTGGAGGCGTTCTGGCGCAAGTTTCCGGAACTGCGCGTCATCCACCCGTCCTCGTTCATGCAGTCCTTCGGGTCGACCTGTCCGAGGGAGTGCAAGGCGCTGCTGGCGACCGTGCTCGCAATGACAAAGACCCAGAAGCCGGACTCGGACCGGCTACGGACGCAGCTCGTGTACGCCAGCGAACGGTACGCGTCTTATGCGTGCGACGTCTTGGCGGCGTGCATACTGCAGCCGCCAGACGTCAAGGTGATACAGGCGCTGCTCATACTGACGCTCTATGAATGGGGCACGCGAGACTTCCACAAAGCCTGGATGCATTGCGGTGAGCATGCTGCGCCCGCGAGAGACGCCTCCCCCCCCCCCTTTTTTTTTTCTGACGTGGTGTGCCATGCAGGTATCGCGATCCGCATGATGCAGCTGCTTCACAGCGCAAGGGTCGCGCCTTTCCCGCTTGAGATCTCCCACCGCGACGAGCCGAACGGCCTCACCCCGGCCATCGAAGCGAGGGCGTTCTGGGCGTGCTTCATAATGGACTGCATGGTCAGCTCCGGCACGTACAACCCGCGCGTGCTGCCGAAGCCGGAGATGGCCAAGCTCAACGTCCCGCGGCCGCCCACCTCCGCGGAGTTCGCCCTCGGAGCGGCGGGGTCTCCGGACCAGTCCGGCGGGCAGCAGCAGCAGCGGCAGCAGCGGCAGCCGGGCGAATGGTCGGCCCCGGACGGGGCGGCGAGCGCGTCCGTCTACCTCGACTTTGACCGGAGCTTCGGCATCATGGCGGACGGCTTCGACATCTACTCGGACGTGATGGCCTTCGTCTTCAACGACGGGCGCAAGGCGCCGGGGATGTGCCGGCCCGAGAACTGTCCCTGGGTGCCGACGTCCCCGGTGGCGTGCTGGCGTCGCAGGCTCGAGGACTGGAGGTCGGGGCAGCACCACCGGCTGCGCTATCCCGACAACAGCGTCGCGGCGCACGCGACCCTGGGATACGGAGAGTCGTTTGTCTATCTCAACCTGCTCTATTATCAAAGGTGAGAAGCGAGGGCGGCGGTCCGGAATTTCGAGAACCGGGTCCAGGACTGACGGCCGAGACCCCCGCAGCATCATGATGCTCCAGAGGGAGTACTTCCCCTTCTTGCCGACCGTGGACATGACCCCCCGGGGGCCGATCGACGCGCCCACGCTGGAGGCCGAAGCCCCCCCGGGCTGGTGGGAGCGGAGCGCCAAGGAGCTGTTCGAAGCGGCCGCGCACCTTGCCAGCATCCTCCGGGAGGCCTCGGAATGCGGCGCGGCAGTCATGACGCCGTTTGCGGGCTTTTGCGCCTTCTCGTCGTGCTACATCAATCTTTACGGTTTCAGGTTCCCGCGCATCACCTGCGGCCACGGCGCAAGGGCCGAGGAGCTGATGAACTCGAGCATCGAATACCTCAAACAGTTCCGAGAGGTTTGGGACCTCGGCGATGGTTGGGTGAGTTGCCGCGTCGAAGAAAAAAAAAAAAAAAAAAAAAAAAAAGAAGCCCCCCGTGAACGCGATGCTGACGCTGCGGCAAAGCTGAAAACCATCCAGAACGGCTCTCTGATGTACCAGAGAGCAACGTCGGACGCCCAGAGATACCGAGGCCGGTCCCGGGTCGACTTCAGCGTCCTCCACCAATCCGTGCACGAGTTCCGGGTGGTGGACAGGTCGGCGCAGCACCTGGAGGAGATCAACAACGCCGAGAGAAGCTCGGTCGGCGCCGCGGACGGGGGGGATCCCTCGTCCGAGAGGCAGCAGAACGGCAGCGCCGGCTCGAACGCCCAGGTCTTGATGGACGCCACGGGGACCACGGATGACCAGGGCCTCTGGCCCAATTGGTGGTCGATGCTAGAAGACGTTGACACCTCGGAGCTGTTTGCTCTGACTTGATTGCTATCCAAAAACAAAAAATTTAAAAAATATAAAAAAAAGACTGGATGTCTGTCATTGAGTATATCAAGGCGTTGATCACCGCCCGTGATCAACGCCGTTGTCTTTGCGTGACAATACACCGAACGTACAATTGTCCATTCCCTGACATGTCGAGATAACGCAGGATCAACGCACATATCCAGCGCCTGTTTTCTCTGCAATGCCGGCCGTGACGCACTTTGCCGAACCCGAGCCCGTTCGGCATCATTCCAACCCCCCCCCCCCCCGCTGCGATTCTCACAGCGTTTCCGCCTCGATCTCCTCGACTGCTTCCCGGAATACTCTGCAGACCTCCTCCAGCTGCTCCTCCGTGGTGATGAACGGCGGCGCGAGCAACACGTGATCGCCCCTCGTGCCGTCTACCGTGCCCGCGCCCGGGTACAGGGCGACCCCCTTCTCGAAGGCGCGTTCCTGGACGCGGGCCCCGAACCGGGCGTCGGGGTCAAAGGTCTCCCTGGTCTCCCGGTCCCTGACGAACTCCACCGCCCAGAACAGCCCCCTGCCCCTGATGTCGCCGACCGACCGGCAGCCCCCCAGCTCGCCGCGCAGCATGGCCCCGAGCCGCTCGCCCAGCCGGGCGCAGCGCTCCACGAGCCGGTCCCGCCGCAGGATCTTCTGGACCGCCAGGGCCGCGGCGCAGGCGACGGGGTGGGCCTGGTACGTGTGCCCGTGGCTGAAGGCCTTGGAGCCCTGCCGCAGGGCGGCGACGACCCTCTCGTGGACCAGGACGCCCGAGATGGGGCTGTAGCCGCCCCCGAGACCCTTGGCGATGGCGACGATGTCCGGGACGGCGGCGGCGCCGCCCTCCTGCTCGAACGCGAAGAACGTCCCGGTGCGCCCGGTGCCGCACATGATCTCGTCGAGGACGAGGAGGGCGCCGTGCCTGTCGCAGATCTCGCGGGCGCCGGCGAGGTATCCGGCGGGGGGGGCCACGCACCCGGCGGTGGCGCCGACGACGGTCTCCGCCACGAAGGCGATGACGTTTCCCGGGCCGACCCGCTGGAACTCGGCCTCGATCTCGGCGAGGAGCCGGGCCGTGTACTCGCCCTCGGTCTCGCCCCCGCGCCGGTACCGGTACGCGTACGCCGGCGAGACGTGGGAGACGCGGGGGTAGCCGAACCCCTGGTAGGGGACCTTCCTCGCCGTGGCGGTGGAGAGGGACATGGCCGCCATGCTGTTGCCGTGGTAGGCCTGCCGCCTGCTGATGAGGTGCAGCCTCTGGGGCTGGCCCCTCTCGTAGTGGTATTGGCGGGCCAGCTTCATCGCCGTCTCGATGGCCTCGCTGCCGCTGCTGACGAAGAAGGCCTTCTCCAGGCCGTAGGGCCTGCCGTCGAGGAGGAGGTCGGCCAGCTCCTCGGCGGGCTCGGTCGTGTACGCCTGCGTGTGGACGTAGCTCACCCTCCGGGCCTGGTCGGCCATGGCTTGGAGGACTTCCTCGTTGCCGTGGCCCAGCAGGGCGACGGCGGCGCCGCCGCAGGCGTCGATGATCCTCTGGCCGTTGGCGAGGTGGAGGTACACGCCGCTGGCCGACTCGACCATCGACGGGTGCTGGACCAGGGAGCGGTGCATCAGACGGCCCTCCCTGTCTTTGGGTCCGACGCCGACGGGGGTTTGGCCGTCGGTGGCCGGCGTGAGAAGCTCATCAGTTCTTGCGGGTGCCATGGCTGCTGCAGAGAGCTGTTGGGTGGGAACAAGAACAACGAAAAGGGGCTGTAGGGTTCAAGTTCTGATGTTGCCTTGCGGAGCAGCCAGATGTATTTATATACCCAGCAACCCTGTTCGACGCTAGTTGTTAAAGCCGATCCGGCATCGGCAGACGATGTTACCCAAGCGCGGACATGGCCGGTCCCCATGCCGGGGTTCCGCGTCAGGAGGGCTGCCGGGACAAACTCTCACGATATGGGGGATCCACCTGGAGGGAGGTTCCAGTGTATCCATCAACGCAACCGTGTCGAACATCGGTTCTGAATCGAAGCCGAAACCCGAAAGCCGGCTTTCCAACGTACGATGTCCAGTTCTTCAGAGGAATCCCGTAAAACTGCGCAAACCCGAGCCAGGGACAAAATCTTTTTTCTTCTTTTGTTTATTCTTTTTAAAAGAAGATTGTTTCAACTTGCTTCGCAATGAATTTGCATCCAGGCAAGCTCGAGAATCCTTTTTAGTTTGTTGCGACTCATGGATCCCGAAAAAGGCACCGCGAACCCCGTCCGCCCGGACGCACCGCCGGCCTCGAGCCGAGACGGGCACGAGACGGACAACTCGAGCGCCGACCTCCCGAACGAGGGCGGCGGCGGCTCGCCGGCGGCAAAGAAGGCAGAAGAGGATGAAGGAGGAGGAGATGAGCCGACGCACGACGACCGGCGCGCCTGGGTCACGGTCGCGGCCTCCTCGCTGACCATGTTCGTCTACCTCGGCGTCGTCTACTCCTGGGGCGTCATGCAGGTCCGGCTGGTCGAGACGACGGGCTCGAGCCTGGCGGCGCTGACGTTCGTCGGGTCGCTGGCGACGTCCTTCATGGTCTGCTTCAGCGTCGTCTCGGACGCCGTCGTCCGCCGGGCGGGCTACCGGGCCGCGGCGCTGGCCGGCGGCGTCCTCATGGGGCTCGGCGAGGTGCTCGCGAGCTTCGCGACCCGCAGAGTCGTCGCGCTGTTCTTCCTGCACGGCCTCGTGTTCGGCCTGGGCGGCGGGCTGTGTGTTTTTGTGAGTATTTCTTTTCTTCTTATGCTGGAGCTTCTTTCTTCATGCCCTGGAGCCCCTGCGGAAAGTCTGCCCCCCACCGGACTAACAAACTTGATAAAAAAAAAGTCCGTGTCGACTGCCCCGATGAGCCTGTTCAAGAGGCACAAAGCCCTGGCGATGGGCTTCGTCTTCGGCGGCGGGAGCCTGGGCTCCGCGGTCATGAGCGTCGCGACCAACTTCCTCGTGAGGGACCTTGACGTCGCGTGGACGTTCCGGATCCTCGGCTTCGTCCTCTGGGGGGTGTCGATACCCGCGTCGTACTTCTTGCCGCCGAGAGCGGTTTCCGGGAAGAAGGCCTCGCGTCGACTGCAGTGGTAAGAGAAGAGAGCATATCCCCTGAAAGCCTAGAAGAGGAAACCAAAAAAAACAAACTAAACAAGGTACAGGTACCGCTTCAAGCAGCCGCGGTTTCTCCTGCTCGTGGGCGGGACGGTCCTGGCCTGCTTCCCGCTCTTCATCCCGCCCTACTTCATCCCCATCTTCTCGCGGTCGATGGGCTACCCCAGGGAGGTCGGGGTCGTGATCCTCGCGGCGTGGAACCTGGCGTCCACCCTGGGACGCGTCGTTGCGGGCTGGGTCGCCGACACGCTGCTGGGCCCCGTGGAGAGCCTGGCGATCTGCGTGCTCCTCATGGGCCTGAGCTCCCTCGTCGTCTGGCCTCTGTCCTCGTCCATCGGCGTCTTCGCCGTCTACCTGGTCCTCAACGGCGTCGGCTGCGGCGCCTTCTTCAGCCTGACGCCCATCGCCGTCGGCGCCACGTTCGGCGTCGAAAACACCCTCGGCATCATCCCGGTGATCTGGACCACCTGGTTCTGCGGGTTCTTCTTTGTGAGTTCGCGCCGCCCCCCTCTTCGCCCGTCTAAGCAACCTTTTTTCTTCCGTTTCTTTCCTTCTTTTTTCTTTCCTGACCACCCAGCAGGGCACACCGATCGCTTCCGGGCTGTACTCCCTCTCGGGGGGCACCGACGGCCTGGAGAGTTTCAGGCCTGCTGCATATTACGCCGGTGCCATGGCGATGGCGGGGTTCGCCTGCTTGTTGGCTATGCGGTTCGCACGCACACATGAGGCGGCGGCGGCGGCAAGGGTGTAAAGGGCCTCGTCGGGACGGAAACGAAACGATTTTCATGAACATTTGACTCTTAATCATGCAAATAGATTATACAGACCCAGGTTGAGCGACCTAGAGAAACAGTCCATCTTAGACAGCAGGGCCGAATACTTCGAGACGGACATTATGGACTGAATGGCCGGAGGGATTTCCATAGATGGGAGACTTTCAGTAGTTACTTGTACCGAAACTTCATCAATGTCCACTTCGTAGATCGTATGTGTGAGTCTCTCTTGACTCTTTTCAAAGTCTGAACTCATGGGTGCAATGGAATTACTTGCCGCCCGGGGGAGCTCGCAACGCAGGCTCAGCGGCCTGGTTCGGATGGGACACATTGTCGAGAAGACTGCCATTGGACTGTTGGAAACCGTGTGATTGTATTGGTACATGGTAGTGACCCTTTGCTGCTGGCATTACTATGCCAGAACCTTGCCCGCTTTCCGAGTCAGAGAGCGAAAGTCAGAAATGACGATGACATGCGATTCAGCACCTTGACTTTATACCCATTTCTTTCCCTCACACCATCCCCCCCCAGCTGGGGTGACTTCGGATGCACCATTCATTAGTTTAAGCCTGTAGACTCTTGTTTTTTTCCTTCTTTTTCTTCTTCTTTTCTTTTTGGTCAAAGACCCAATCTTAGCATCAAAGCCGCAGCAGCGCTCTGGTCATCTACTCGTCGTCGTTGATGTCGATGACGGTGTTCTTCCACTGGCGAGCCGGGACGCGTCGCTTGAACATGATGTCGATCTCGCGGAAGGACCGGCCCTTCATCTCCGGAAGCCAGATGTATGACACGACGAAGCAGACGAAGCCGGTGGCACCCCAGACGTAGCCGCACTTGCCGCCCAGGTTGACGCCCTAAGCAAATGTAACGTTAGTGAATTTTGTCCCCTATTGCAGGATTTGGGGAGTTTTTTGAAAGGGGGGGGGAAGGGGGTCGACGTACCGTAGGGTTGAGCATGTAGGTTGCGAGGAAGATGCAGGGGATGTTGACGACGTAGTAAGCGGCACGTCCGATACCGGTAGTGAGGGGACGGAGGCGGATGGCCGAGGTCTCGGCGATGATGACCCAGGAGGCGGGGGCGGGACCCAGGGTGAAGCCGACGGAGACGATGAGACCCAGCGAGGCCATGGCCAGTGAGGCGGCGTTGGAGTCGCCGACGGAGCCGGCGATGCCGAGGGCGATCAGGAAGGCGACATTGATAAGCGAGCCCCAGACGTAGATGGTGCGTCGGCCGAGGTAGGTGGTGAGGATCCAGGAGAGCATGACGAAGACGGTCTGGAGGGCCGAGGTGATGAGACCGAGGGCGAAGGCGAGGTTGGAGCTGATGCCGGCCTCTGTTTTGTGGTCAGTCAGTGGTCATTGGTCATTGGTCGCTGGGCATTGGTCGCTGGTGGGGCAAAAGAGAAAGGGGAGAGGAAAACAACTCACGTGTGAAGAAATAAACGGCCTGGTTGGCGATGAGATTACCGGTGAGGTTCTGGGCGGCGTAGACACCGCAGACGATGAGGGTGCGGTATCTGTCGGTGCCCTTGAACAGCTCGGTGTAGCTGGGCTCCTTGACGCTCTTCTCGTTCTCGATGGTGCGGCGCATCATGGCGATGGACTCGTCGATGCTGGTGCGGTCGGTGGAGCGGCCGAGGCGGCGGACGGACTTTGCGGCCTCTTCGAGGCGGCCCTTGCGGACCAGCCACCAGGGGGACTCGGGGGCGATGAAGAGGAGGATGGCGAGCGGGGTGGGGAACATCCACTGGAGGGCGATGGGGACCCTGTAGGCGCTCGGGTCGTGCTTGCTCTCGTAGACGTAGCAGACGCCGCCGACGATGATGGCGCCGATGGCCCAGAACATCTGGAGCATCTGGGTGGCGGGGGCCCTCAGCCTCATGGGGACGATCTCGGAGCAGTAGGCGGGGGCGTTGGCGATGAAGATGCCCCAGGGGATGCCCTCGAGGAGCTGGGAGACGAACATGACGGCAAGGGAGTTTGCAAAGTAGAAGACGAAGATGAAGGCGTTGAGGAACATGAGACCGGTGATGGTGGCCCAGCGGTAGCCGATGCGGCTGGTGATGGGGCCGGCGATGCAGACGCCGATGATGGCGCCGAGGGGGCCGCCCATCTGGAGGGCGGACTGCCACGAGGCCTCGATGGACCACTTGTTCTTGCTGTCGAGGACGCCGAAGGTCTCCTTGAACTCGTCCATGGCCACGAAGGCGCCCATGAGGAAGACGCAGTACGACTCCATGATCTGGGTGGGGGGTCGGTTAGTCAGTTGGTCAATCAAAAGCCATGGAGATTGTTGGACGGACTCACAATGGTGGTGGACATGATAAAGGCCCAGAGGGAGGCCATTGGGTAGAGCTTGACGGCCTCGAGGACGCCCATGTTGTGCTCGGCCTGCTCGGCCTCGATGGCGTCGGCCTTGAAGTCGGCGGCCTTGGCCTTCTCGTCGACGTCGGCGACATGGTTGACGTCGGCGGTGTAGGACTCGACCTTTGCGGGGTCCTCGCCGAGCGTCTTGGAGTCGGGTTGGGTCGTCATGTTTGGGGAGGGAGGGAGGGAGGGTGGAATGAAGGATGGAGAGAGAGACGAGATGCAAAGAAGATGGAGCTGGGCCGGGCTGGGCTGGGCTGCATGTTATTAAAAGTCTTGTCTTGTCTTGCTTGTCCTTCCTTCCTTCCTTCCTTCCTTGTTTCTCTCTCGCTTATCCAGTCAGCCGCGCCTTCCTTCCTTTCTGTCAGTCTCAGTCTCTCCGCATTTGTCCCTGTCCCTGTCGCCCCTTCCCCAAAACTCAATGCAACCATTCATTACAGATGGACCCAGAAGCGCACGCGTACCTTCCACCTTCCACCTACCACCTACCACCTACCTATTCGTACTCCGTAGTACGTACTACGTACTTCGTACGGAGTTGGGTACGGGGTACGGGGTACTGGGATGTGAATCCTACCCCAGCTCGGGGTGAACCCAGGCACAGCACAGCACGCACGCACAGCTGCGCCGTACAACTGTGTTTCCCCGCTAACCCATCCCATCCCATTCATAGGTACCTGGGCACTAATACTTGGTTCCCCCGCTAGGTTTCCGTAGGTAGGTAGTCCTCCCCGCCCCCCGCAACGGCGCCCAGAAACACCCCGTAAAACCCCAGAGTGCGCCCCACCCGTCTGTCTGTCTGTCTGTCTGTTCCGTCCCCTGTAACGCAGCGTAGCGTCGGGTATCGGGGCCCAATGGAGCGAGAGCCCGGGCGGGGAATCCTGCTGCGCGTCCGTGGATGCGCTCCAATGGGAGGCCGACAAACCACGGAATTCCACCCACCTGGGTAGGTACGTACCTACATTCATTACATGGTACCTACATACACCTACGAAGTACATTGTACATGCCACGGTCCGCAATCGTTCCTACTGTACCACACTACTATCTACAACTCGTCCATTGCAGAGTCGCAACCGACTGGGATCGCTGGCCTGTCGTGGCTCGAAACGGCTCACATGTGCTCTGCTCTGCTCTGCTTTGCTTTGCTCTGAACGATGGCAGCCTCCTTGATTCCATGTGACCTGCCATTGCTGTTGGACTGACTGACTGACTGACCTGCGTAGGGTGGGTATGTAGGGTGGCATCATATGTACATGTATTCGAGCAGTAGGAGTTTACCCAAATCTCTCCCTCTTTGACGCACCACCGCAAACTTGAAAAGGAACAAACATGGAATCAAAAAAGTGGCTGGCGTGGAATTGGCCTCGGCTTTTCTCTTCTTTCCCCCCTCATCATCTCGGCGACCACTGTGCCGCCCACCGAGACCCCCGTGTTTTCTTCCTTCTACCCGCCCGCCACCGAGCGAGGGGAGGTTCAGCAGCAAAATCTTCAAGGAGATCAATCAATTTCATGGCATAACCCTTGCCTGACTGACTGACTGACTGACTGGAGTGTCTGCACGCGCACCAACGCGAAAGAAACCTCCTCGACGACGACAACGACAACGACGACCAACCGTTGGCTGGCTGGCTGGCTGGCTGGTTGGTTGGTTGGTTGCTGACCGCCGTGCACGGCTTTTTGATGTGTGTGTTTAGCCTAATACGGCGCGGCAGGGAAACGAGGCAACTCCAACTCCTCTTCCGCCGAGCTGTGGTTAGCGTGCTTTTCCAGTGCGGAGAAGTCTCTTTTCCTCTTCTTCCTTGGTCAGATGGATGGATGCATTGGATGGATGGATGGATGGATGCGTTCCAACGGCGTGGAAAAGGCGCCGCACTAGTCACGCGCACCCGCAGCCTTCACTTCTTTAGCAGCAGATAGCATAGGCTCGTTTCGAACCCGAAGACGGAGCGACATACAGACAGACAGACAGACAGACAAACAGACAGACAGACAGACAGGGAGGTCATGCGCCCGTCTTCGCATCGCGCCCCGATTCGTGCGCCACCTCGGACGCCAAAACGGGCACACCACAGCGGCGCGCTTCCAGTCCAGTCCACATCCACATCCACATCCACGCGCATGCCATGCCATGCCATGCCATGCCATGCCACGCCCGCACCGTTGAGCGGCCGGCGCACAGCCGTCCCCGACAGTCAAGGCAAGCAACATGTCGTCGAGTCGGGCGTTGTTGGTCTTGGAAGCAGCGGACCCAGGGAGTCGGTTCAGTCTGACTCGTCTGATTGGGGGGGAAGAACACCATTCAGAACACCAAATCGGTTTTGGGGGGAAACAAAACAACGTGTCGTCTGAAACCTGCCGCGTCGCGAAGCCGGGCCAAGAACGCCGCACCTGAGCCAGCATAATACCCATCATCGTTTTGTGCCGCGGTCCTTTTGGGGGGGGGGGGGGGGGGGATGACCCCGACGCCGCGCGAAGCCGGGTTTAATCTCGACTCTTTGCGTCTTCAACACCCGCGCAGATGCCCCAATGCCGAATAGGTCACGCCGTCCGTCGTCCTTGTCTTGGTGGGGGGGGAGTAATTACACAGTAATTACTCTGTATGGGGGAGCACCTTGAGTGCGTTTTGTGTGCGGCTGACTGACGGCGGCGGCGGCGTTTCTCGTCAACGTGCGACGTCCATTGTGTCGCGCGCAACCGCCCGAGTGTCGCCAATGGTATGTGTTCCCAAATCCCAGCGGCCCGATATCCCATCATCTGCATTGTTCGTCTATACTTTACTTGGCCCCACGTGGCTATCTCTCTCTCTCTCTCTCTCTACTACTACGTACGGACATTAGTTGTTCTTTTTTTCCGGGAGTCGTCTGCACGACCTCGTGGCATCCGATTCACACAGTCGACGCGGGGTTGAGTACCGGGATTTCGGTACCCTGGGACTTGTTCCTGGGGGGTTGAGGTTGCAGCTGGTCCCCTTCATAAGAACGCCAAGCACAAGCTACCTGTATCCCCAGGAATCAAAAAAGAAAAATAGAACAAAGGAGGGGAAACCAGAAAAGCTTGGCCGTATTGCCTCCAACACCCCCCAGCCCACAAGGCTGGCTTGGCTGCCCTTTTTCGTCTTCTGTTCGTCGATCAGAAACATGTCTAGAGAGGGCGGCGGCCGGATGTCAGGCCGAGCCTGCACGACTACCCACTTGAGCCCACCCATTGAACGCTGCAGCATGCCACGCCAAGGGAGACTACTGTGACTACGGCGGGTGTCGTCGTCCATGTCATCATCCCGGTATCGGTCCACAAGATGATTACCAACACATATTCTGCCGAGGAGTAACGACACCGGCGTGGTGAATGGCGTGGTGGTGTTGTTGGTTGGAAAAAAGGCTGCTGGCTGGCAAGGTGAAGAGGTCTGGCTGTATGTATGGGCCAGAGGGGCCACGCGCTGGCGGACCTCTCTGCCAAAAGATCCTGTGTCGGCATATTGGGATGGCGAAAGGCTTGGCCGCAAACCGAAAACCATCACAAAGGTAATATGAACATCCTGTTATCCCTGTGCTGTTCTGGAAGACATCCCCGAGGCCGCTTCCCCACCAACTTCAGTCATTGACTAGGACTGCAGGAAGAGCTGGGACAACCCCACCAACACGTCGTCCGCGCCGCTGGTGCTGCAAGCAACAACCTCTTCGCCGCTCTACGCGTCGTCACAGGCTACCTTGACCGGTGCAAACGTCAGCCATATCAACACCTACGGCATGGGGGGCTGCAGAAAATTGAAGATCAATGCCGACCGAGACAAGTACCAGACGTACCACGGTTGCAGCTCCGTCGAGCCACACCAGAAACCTCTCTATACGGACAAGCCCCGCCAGCTCTACCACAGGAACAGTTCAATATCATGCTGATTACGGCAGCACTGAAATATGTGCGTAATCCAGGCGTATGAGCTGGCCCAGGAAGCTGTCGGGTGCGGCGTCTGCCGACGCCATCTTGCCCGAATGGACCCCTTGGATCGACATGTCCAACTGGATATCCTCCTGACACCATCAAAGTCTACACGAGAAGGACAAAGTGTGGGAAACCCATGCAGGTTCGAACCTCTGTGAAAGAGTTGAGCAATACAGTATTCTCCTTACCGGCATTACGTCTGGCAATCGATTCATCGTCTAATCAAACTATATACATCAGATCTACAAAGCCACAAGTGATCGACTCACGTGAAGTATGTTGCCTTGTCCATGGCTCAGGACAACATTTGATGCTGCCTTTCGGCTGCCCTTGGGGATCACTAACTGAAGAATCGGAGAGAGCTGCCATGTTATTTAATAGAACCCAAAGGAAGTGGCTTGAAAAACTTTCAAAACCACTTTTGGCCCGTGAAGAAGTGAAGCATTACTCAGACGCCACCGTAGTCATAAGGGATGTACAGAGGGATTCGGCATATAATCCGAGCACAACATTGCAACCGCCTTCCTAGGCGGCATTCCAAGATCCGCTACGTATAAGTTACAGCCGTGTTTACAGGTGAGAGCTAACATATCAGGAATGCTGCAATGCAATCGCACCACGCTGAACGGTGCCACGTCCAAAATCCTTCACACCCGTTGCATGCATGGTAACAAGTTTTTAATTGTCAGAGAATGAGAATTTCTAGTCGTCCCATACGTGATAGCCGCTCATACGTCTCGTGATATTTCTAGCAAACCCGCTCAATGGTGCGCCCTCCCCGGCCTCTGGATGTTTCTCATGGGCACAAGATCCGTTTCGTCGCTGTCGCTGTAGGACACGAGAAAGGTTTTCTGGAACGTGATCTGCCGGTCCCCCGCTTCCGGGGCCGGGTCGTTCCTGTCCACCGAGACGACGCCGACGGTGCGCGGCTGGCTTTCCATCGTCCTGGACCTGGCGTCGCTGCCGTACTGCTTGTAGTACTGTCGCCCCTTGCTCCGGAGCGTCGACCCGGAGGACAGGGAGGGGAAGATCTTGACGAGGATCATCCGCATGGCCGGCAGGCACGCGCACATGATGCCCACGCAGATCTCAATCGTGCTCCAGACGCTGACGTCCAAGAAGTCCATCGTGGCGTTGTGCCCCTTTGCGAAGCTGACGAGGGACTGCAGGCGGATGATGCTCACGACGGTCATGCTCGACGGGCGTTAGCTGGATGTGCTCGAGGGCCCCCCCCCGGGTGTGATATGGAAGGACTGATGGGAAGACTCACAACGTGCCAATGACAAACATCAGCACCACCCCGACCTTCTTCTTCCAGTGCAGCTTCAGAGACCTCAGCTGCCACAGCGGGATCGCCAGCATCCAGAGGTCCAGCGCGATGCTGATCGAGGCGTTCGACCAGCTGACGGCGTTGGCGCTCGCGCAGCTGCCCTCGTGCAGCCCGTCCCACTTGGTCCAGAAGTAATGGATCGGCCTGCACTGGAACACGGCCGTGAGGACGAAGGCCGCCCCCCACGCGATGATGAAGACGGCCGTCCCCCAGAGGACGCGCTGCACCCCCCGGGCGGGGAAGATGCGCATGTAGAAGAAGATGATGGCGAGCTTCACCAGGGCGGCCTGCAGGAAGTACAGCCACGCCATGATGTAGAAGTAGAAGAGCACGTTGGTAATCTGCCGCGGGTCCAGCGTCCAGATGTCCCTGCCCAGGCCGTTGGCCGTCGTGCCGTGGACGGTGATGACGGAGCTCGGCATGGCGGCGACCAGCGTCGCCAGGACGAACCAGTCGTCCCAGCCGACGTCGAGCCCCGCGAAGAAGACCTTGTACGCGAAGCGGCCCGAGACGCAGACCGCCGCCATGACGGCCAGGGTGTTGGAGAGGGCCACGTACCCCCTGGCCCGGTTGTGCACGGGGGCGCCGCAGTTCGTGAGGCTGGCATTCTTGGTGGCTGCGACGCGGTTTTCGTGTTCGCGGGTTAGAAAAGGCTCGGACTTGCTCTCGCCGTCGCGGGAGGGGAGTGACGGGATGACCTACCGAGAGATTCGGGTATGGTGCAGGTGGCTGACACGCAAAGAGTCACGTTGGACTGGAATCGGTCATCGGTGCAGATGCAAGTCTGGTTCGTGGGAGCGCAGAGGCCACCGCGGAAAGCGCTGGCGATGCATTTCGTCTGGAGAGAGAGATGAGCACGTCGTTGGGTCAGGCCCGCTTTGCTTCCTGCAAGCCTCTGATCTGCATAGGCTTACGTTCCCGAAAACCCCAGCGCTGAAGATCCAAGAAGAAGGCAATATCAAGGGAGAAACTTACGGCACAGGCCGGATAGTCAGGCTTGTTGCTGTTGGGGGCTGCCGTCTGCTGCGCCCGTACGGCGAGGACGCCAAGGACCAAGGCTAACACGAGACGGAGAAGGGAGGTCATGTTTGTTTGGGCAGGCGGTTCCGTCTTCGGGGGGGTTGAGGGTTCCCAATGATCCGGATGAACACCCCTTCATAAATGAAGTCGATGGCCGCTCCCGCATGAAGACATTCCCGGCCCTCCTCCCCCCCCTCCTCCTCCTCCCATGTGGCAGGTAGCCAGGAGAAGTCTAGTCCAGTCCTCGGCGATTGTCGCCATCGTCGTCAAGAATTCCAGGGCGCGGCGCTAGGCCATCCCTTGCTTGGGCCGATGAGACGCCATCCCCCTCGCGTCACACGTTTCCAGTGGACAGCGACACTCTCATGATAACCGTCGAACGGGGGCGGCCCTGTCAGCACCTCGACCGGCCCAGCAGGGCTCCCATCCGCAGTCCGAACGGGGGAAATAGCCGGCGATAGTCGATTGGCCTTGCGCTTGGCGGCCCGAACGGGAACGAGCCCCGGTCTACGATAAGATGGTATGTAGCCAAGAACCCCTGCAGCATAAGCGCAGCAAAAACGCGGAGCCCAGATGCAAAATCACCGGTGGCACAGCACCCGCATAAGTCCTAAATCCCGGAAATTAAGACCACAGAACCTCAAAGACTGGTTCTGGTTGGAGACTGGTCCTTCAAGAACACTCTGCAGCACGTGGCCTCCACATCGCTCACCGGTGATGCTAGCTGGAAACGGAGCTGCCAACTATGTACTCTTGGGGACAGAAGTCCTGTCGTTGCTTTCATCCTTACAGGACGTAGACCGACAGGTGCTGCTGCTCTCCGGCGTGCAGCAAACTGATTTACATGCGATTGACGACACGGAGTCTCGCCGGGCCAAGGAGGCCGGTTTGAAGTTGATTTAGTCTTGAGCCTTTTCGATCGGCCCCAACCAATCTCTATCAGTTTTGGGTCCGTGGGCAGCGAGGTGGATGGAATGGGGGAGGGGAATCGGTACCAGGATGGAGGCAATGTGGCGACATACGTCTCCCCCCCCGCGCGCAAGGGTTGGTCGAAGCCGAGCCCGCCGGGGCCATCCGGTGACTCGCCCGGTTGCCCCCCCGGGCATGTCGCATCGTTTCGTGGTATCGTATTCTTCGACAACCCATGCAGGAACGTGTGGCGATCGCATTTCGCCCTCTCCATAATAGGCAGCTCTCGAACTCTGCTCTGATAACTGGGTGTCGTCGGACAAGGGTTTCGCAGCGGTCTCCGTGCTCCAGACTGCGTTCGGTCCAGTTCGGGGTATCCCGCCCGCGGTCTATCGATCATGGAGTGGCCGGCAGCGGGCCGATTGCTATCGCCCGATATCGTCTTGCGTGGTATTCAACGGACGAACAGGTAAAGGAGGTGGAGCGCGGCGCGACCAAGGTAGAGCTCGCAAAATGCTCAGGGGGGTTAACGGCCATCACGCAGAAGCGAGAGGTCCGTTGATGCGAGGAATATATGAGTTGCACTGGCGGTCACACTTCTTGTTGCTTGCACTTGGCTCGTCACCCCCTCCATTCTCTCACCTCCTTTGGCAACTTGTCCAACTCAAGCCATGAACATGAGGGTCTCTTATCTGGCCGTAGCCACCGCCTTGGTTACACTCACTTCGGCAGCCGTCGCCCCCAAGCAGCAGTGCCTCTGCTTGCCTGGTGACGCGTGCTGGCCGTCGACCGCCTCTTGGGACGCACTGAACACCACCGTCGGCGGACGTCTGGTCGCGACCGCCCCCATTGGCTCGCCCTGCCATGACCCGACCTACGACGCCGCCGCCTGCGAGGCGCTGCAGTCATCCTGGTCGAACCCCTTGACCCAGTTAGTCCCTCGCTCCAACCACCCGTGACCGGCCGAGGTGCTGACCCTGTTTTGCACTAGCATCCCCTCCTCCTCGTCTGTGATGCAGTCGTACTTTGCCAACCAGTCCTGCGACCCCTTCACTGATAGAGCCGTCCCCTGTACCCTCGGCAACTATGCCAGCTACGCTGTCGATGTCCAATCCGCCGCGGACGTGAGCGGCGCTCTCAAGTTTGCCAAGGCCAACAACATCCGCGTCGTTGTTCGCAACACGGGCCATGAGTAAGTGACAGCTAAGCTCACTGAGCGGCCGACGCCGTACATCATGTTGCCTCTCCGAGACAGCGGCTGACTCCCGGGGGGGTTTCTGTAGCTTCCTCGGTCGTTCCACCGGCGCCGGTGCCCTGGCCATCTGGACCAACCACCTGAAGTCGATGGACTTCACCACCTGGTCTGACGAGCACTACTCCGGCCCCGCCGTCAAAGCTGGCGCGGGCGTCCTCGGGTACGAGGTGCTCGAGGCGGCGCACGCCGAGGGACTCGCGGTCGTCACTGGCGAGTGCGCCACCGTCGGCCTCGCCGGCGGCTTCATCCAAGGCGGGGGCCACAGCGTCCTGTCCAACGAGTTCGGCCTCGCCGCCGACCAGACGCTCTCCTTCGACGTCGTCACCGCGGACGGCAGCGCCGTCGTCGCGTCCCCCTCGCAGAACGCCGACCTGTACTGGGCCCTCAGCGGCGGCGGCGGCGGCACCTTCGGCGTCGTCACCGCCGTCACCGTCCGCGCCCACCCGGAAGCGAACGTCGGCGGCGCGGCCTTCCAGCTCCTCGCCGCGAGCACCACGCCCGACAAGTTCAGCGCCGCCGTCGCCAAGTTCCACGAGCTGCTGCCCGCCATGACCGACGACGGCGCCATGGTCGTCTTCCTCCACAACTCCCAATACCTGGTCCTCCGTCCCCTGACCCTCTGGAACTCGACCGCCGCCCACGTCCGCGACGTCGTGCTCGCCCCGTTCACCAAAGCGTTGGAAGAGATGGGCATCACCCTCGCGGTCGCGTACAGCGAGCTCTCGTACCGCGACCACTACGCCACTTACATGGGCCCCCTCCCCCAGGGGAACCTCGAGGTGACCCGTTACCAGTTCGGCGGTCGTCTGATCCCGCGCGAGGTCATCGAGAACAACAACGAGGCGTACCAGGCGGTCGTCAGGCACCTCACGGCCAACGGCGTCCTCCTCGTCGGCAGCGTCGCCCAGTACAAGAAGCCGGCCGGCGCCCCCGACAACTCGGTGCACCCGGCGTGGCGCAAGGCCGTCATGCAGCTGCAGATGATCACCAACTGGGACGATGCGGCGCCGTGGGCCGACATGGAGGCCTCGCAGAACCGCATGACGGAGGAGTTCATGCCGCTCATCCAGTCCGTGACGCCCGGCAGCGCCTCGTACATGAACGAGGCCGACTTCAGGCAGCCGGACTGGCAGAACGCCTTCTTCGGTGAAAACTACGCCAAGTTGCTGACCATCAAGAAGAAGTATGACCCCGACTCGCTCTTCTATGTGCTCAAGGGCGTGGGCAGTGAGGCGTGGGACGTCGCACCCGATGGAAAGATGTGCCGGGCTTAAGTCACCCCTCCCCAAGAGGTATCTACATACCAATAATCACATTCGTTTTGCCCTTCAACTGTGGAAAGGCTTCATACGGCGCCTGCGTGATAAACTGCGTGATCGATTGCATGGCCGAATTTGTATTATTGCACAATGATGAAACGTTACTTGTTCCACTGATACGTGCTTGACTGAATGGTGAATTGCTCGCACCGCAAATGAAACCTAGCCATGTTGAAGGATCCAACATCTACTAATGCAGAGTCTCCCCGCTCGCAGCCAATCAATCTCGCATCGAGACCGACCTCTCTGCTGCCGCGTCACTCCAGAAACGATCGAATCAGCGCGAGGTCATCGGGGATAAACACCCACGTGCACCCGCAACCCGAAACCGCAACACTGTTCAGAGAACATGGGATTGAGGTCTCTACCAAGCGACGAATCGCCTTGAAGTTGAACGCACTGCGTGCGCTGCGCTTGGATGCCCCAGCATCGTAGGCAGTTGCTACAGCGCCCGCGCCGCCGTCCCATCTTGATCGGAACTGTCAAACTGCCAGTCGAAACCTTGATGCGTGCTGGACGATGTCTACCCCAGAGGCCTTCGTTCGACGTTGGACAGCGACTTGGGACCAATCGGAGTCTTCAGGTTTCAGCCCCCCAGAAGAGGGGCGGGACTCTTCGTTCTGCCCTCACCACCCATACACTTGACGATGTGCCTCCCTTCAATGTGTTACCTTGCGTCTCGAGGGCCGCGAAAGTCATGTCACAAAATCGAAATAAACGAGGCACAGTTCCGGGTTCGAGAGAAACCTGCGGGCATGCCCCTGGACAGTTGGTGCGCATCACAAGCAAAAGGAGGAAGTGAATATCCGAGCAGAACAAGTCCAGCGCCAAGCTGCTGCAACATTTTTGGGTCGATGCAAGCTGCGCGTTGATCAAAACGGCATCGCGGAGCGCGGCCACCAAACTGACCTCATGGAAGACACCTCCTCGACGGCCCACCTTGTCGTTGCTTGGATCGAACTAGAAGAAGGCAACGTTGGCCTGCCGTTCGATTACCTGCGAGCGTCCTCTGAAACACACGGTCCGGCGCGAGAGAGAGAGACCACTACCTGCGCTCGCAGAGGCGCAAGTTCGCCTTCAAGAATGCAAAGTGGTTCGTTACGCGGCCGTGCTGGCCCAGGGTCTGGACCCGTATAAGGAGTTGAGTTCACGCCGGCGAGGCGTAGCCGTGGGTGCTGCGCAGGGCCGTCCGCCATCCTCCTGGGCAGCTCTGCGGCAGTTCCGTCCCTTTGCGGATCTCGCTGCAGACGGAGCCCATGTGGAGTTCGGCCACCTATCGAAGCGGGAGAACCACCACAGCAACGGGAAGCATGGCGAGAGCTGCAGGGAGCTGCAGAAGGTTGCAAAGGTCCTCGCGGACCGACCCGAAACGCCTCTCCTTTACCGATACGCTCGGGGCGCGGTCGCGCCTCACTAGGATGCCGGCCTTCTCAAAGGATTTTCTGCACAGACCCTAGGGATCGAGTCTATCGTCTCCTGGTCCCGACGGAGACCTAGGGCGCGTCCAGGCCGACGACGACATCACCCCTTCCCAGCTCTACCGCCCGCGTCATGTTTCACCTCCAGCAACAGGGCCAGACGTTCCCGTCCCGGCTCTGCCGCACAAGCCTTGCCAAGGAGCTCAGGATGCGACTACGATGATGATGGTCCTACTTCATCCACGAAGTGGTGGCCGGCCGTTGTGTCGAAAAGCTGTTTACAACGGAATCAACTATTTGGCGAGATCGGGTTTGTTGATGATCTTATAAACCAACTCCCTTGAGTTAGAAGGAAACCGAGCTGACCCACGTGAAGTTGGTGAAACATCACATCACTTCCAGTCATTCCCTTCAGGTCAAGACCCGGCAACCTGGAACCGGGTTGAGAATGCTCTTGGACGGCCCCGCAACTCACGGGGAACAGAAAGCCGCGGTTATGAAGTCTGCAAAGGCCGATACGTCTCTTGGAAAGAAACGGCATTTCATCTTCCACTAAAATGTTTGTTCATGTGTTGCTATATTTATCAACGCAAACATGACTTGGAGCCTAATGCCCGAATGAGATGTATCGCGCTTGTGATATTCATGATTTCATGTGCGGTCATGGTCGTCCTCTCTAATGGTGACAAATAATGCTAGAACTCCATGCCTAGAGGCAACATGCAACGGTCGCGTCACGCCCAACCGGCTTCGACGGGTCCTATTATTCGCAAATCGTGTCTCTCCGCGCCTCCTCGTCGTCGGGCATATTGGCAATCAAAACATACAAAGTTTCCTACAAGTCCTCGTTTAGCAATATCCACGGACCCGGCCGCGTCAAAACTTACCGTCTCCAAGGCCTTTAACGCGCCGGTGGTGAACGAAGGCGGCAGGGAACTGTTGAAAAAGTCCAGGCCCTTGAACTCTTTGCGTGAGTAGGAATCCTCGGTCTGTCCCTCGTCGACATCTCCGATCGACATGACAGGGGCGGGATTCCAGATCGCGCTGGGCCCGCAGTCGCCGATGTCCTCCTCCTCCGGGGTTGAACACCCGCCCAAGCTGCTCAGGGTGACCTGACCGTGGGATTTCAGCGATTCAAAGCCAGAGGTCTCTGCTAGTTGGAACGGTACCCCGTCCTGCGAGTGAGCCCGAACCCCGATCTCTACCGTTGCAACCTGGGGTCCACGGCGGTCCCCCAGGTGATTTACCGCAAGAAGTTGACTTGTTCGTTTGTGAATGGATTCCGTGTCGCCATTCTGCATGGGGTACTGGTCGCATTCCGTTGGAATTCCAGTCACTGGCAGGAACCTTGCGTCTCCGTCGATGCGTTTGATCGATGTAGGCTGAGACCATTCGAACATCCCCATCCCCTGGAACGGGCTGAGCTTTGCCTTTGACCGTTTTGCCCTGCCTCTTCTCTCGTTCTTGACCAGATGCACTGGCCTCGACCTGATTGCACGGTCTAGCGTAGAGCTTGTCGGGCCTTCGGGTTTCCATGTCATCAGAAGGCATATTAGTCCCTTCGGCCTAAAGAGCTCGTTGTTCGTCTTGTCTATGAGCTTATTCATCGCCGTGCTGTGTTGAACACCCTTGGCAGTCTCGAAGGCCATGCCGACTGCCATGGACATGAAGACGTCTTGGTCCGTATTGGAGCACAAGTGTGCGAACCCACTAAAGTCGATGGCCTGGGCGCGAGGTTTGAGCTCGGCCAACCTGTTGAGCTGGTTGATGAAAGTCGAGAATGCCTTCTCGTCGATGCCTGCATCTCGTAAAGACGACGAATAATTGGAGACGAATCCCCGCGAGCGGTTCATGATGCGCCGTTGGGGGATGATGACGGGACTCGGCAACCGCATGAAAGCCACCGCGTTGGGCGCCAATGTCGGCGGCGGCGGCGGCGACGGTGGCGGCGACGGGGCGAGCATGTAAGGCGGCTCGTCGTCGTCGTGTTGCTGCAGAACATCCAGGTACTGTCGTAGCTCGACGGCGCGGTCCGCAAACTGATTTCCTCGTCTTTTCACGGTTTGCGACTCTTCTCCCCCGGGGCCGAGCCCGGCGACTTTGCTATCCCAAATAGGGTCTTCGTGAGGCGCTTTTCGTTTATCCCTGAGGTATCGATAGCTCGTCGACGCCAATCCGCTCCCACCAGTGGCACGCTGCGCAAGCTGAAGCTGGAGAGTGCGGATGATATCTCCAGGAGACTTCTGTATCGGGGGCGTCTGTGTACTGCTCAGATAGTTTGACATGGTCAATACCACTGTCACAGAACCCATTGCGAACAGCAACACCGCCGATTTTCATGAGGATAAGTTGTGTGTGTGTGCCCAGCTTTGTCGAGCGTGATGTTGCGAAAGAAGTTCAAGTTTTGATGAATCCCATATTATCGAGAGGGAGGCATTCGAGATTTGGTACTGCCCAGAGGGAACCAATCAGCGGGCAGATGTTACGAAATGGAACTCCAAACCTTTTGACCCCTTTTCTGCTCTCATCCCAGCTAATGCGCATAGACGAGTGCGACGGACGCACAAGGGCCGCATACCTATGCGCGAAGGCTTGCGAATGCGAAAAGGGGACCGGGCCATCTGCGCGGTTTCGGTGGTCAGCGGAAGGTTGGGACGACATGGCCGGTAAACGAGCACACGTGCCTGGGAAGGGGGCGCGTTATTGACAGATGTGTAAGCACGACACCGCTTTCGGACTTCACTGAATCCTTCGATGCTTCTCCATTCGAAGCGTGGTGTATGGGTTGCACGACGACGACGACCAAGCTCAACTCCACCATTGCGGCCGGCAAGATGCGGCAACTGTCCCTATGCATGCCGGTACCGTTGCTACAAGCCTACATAGATAATTACACTACGTCATCTAGCGAAGCCTGGCTCAGAAGCTTTTCAGAATCCTTCTCCACCATGGAAGCCTATCCAAATCATGTTCGCCGGTCTCAATCTCACGGGCCTCGTCGAGATCCCTCCGCCGACCGGAGAGCAGGTCGATCTCACTCACCAGCCAAAAATGAGTCTTGAACCAGAATTTGTACCCGAACCAGATCATCGGGAACAGGGGCAGCAGGATGTAGGCGTCGACGAAAGACCCGGCATCGAAAGGCGCCAGGGTCGTCCAGCCCTGCACGAAGGCCAAGAAGACGTTGGCCGCCAAGCCAAAGTATGCGTTCCATGGATACCATAGCGACACGAACGGAAGAGAGCTTTCGGCATGGCCCTGGGCCTTCCATGCTTGGCGGAAACGAATGTGGATGAACGAGATAGACCCCCAGACGAGGAAGGTCGAGACGCCGCTAAGGTTGACAATGTAGGAGTAGGCCTTGCTGGCGCCCGTGCTGATGTTCATCATGGACAGGGCGCCGCAGAGGTTGGTGAAGACAATGGCCGGGATGGGCACGCCGCGGCCATCGGTCTTCCCAAGGATCTTGGGGGCCTTTCCGTCCTGGCCCATGTACAAGAGAGTGCGCGAGCCAATGAATATGGACGAGTTGACGGCAGACACGCACGTCACGGCGATGAAGGCGTTGATGAGGTGCACGCCGCCCTCCCACCCGGCGTTCTGAATGGCAACCGTCATGGGGCTCTTGACAGCCCGCGATCCTCCGTTGACAAGCTCGTCGGCGTTGGCGGGGCAGGTGAGGCCGAAGAAGAAGGCCGAGCCCATGTAGACGAGGATGATGCGCCAGAAGACCTGACGAATGGCGAGCGGGACGGCGACGCGAGGGTTCTTGGTCTCGGTGGCGGCGACGGCGACGGACTCGACCCCGGCGTAAAAGGTCGAGCAGAAGACGAACACTTTGGCGACGCCGCGGAACCCATCCGCGAACGCGCCAGGGTCGCGCCAGTAACGGAAACCAAGGGCGTCCCGCCCATGGATGCCTCCAGCAGCGTAGCTTGGAAATGGTCAGAACGGGACCGGGGAAGCCAGGCTCTCGTTGATAAGCACTCACATGATGGAAAAAAGAAAGTAAGCAACCAGGCCGACGAGCTTCAACAAGGCCAACCAGAACTCGGCCTCTCCAAAAGCTTCGATTCCTAGTAGTTGGAACCCGAGGAAGACGGTCTGAGATGTCATTAGTTCCATCGGCTCTTGTCAAGACCTGTCCAGAAGCAACCTACCCAGAATATCAGGAAGTATCCCCAAAGGGGGACTTTATCACTCCAAAAGACAAAGATGCTCGAGAGCACGTTGTACTCGTTGGCCAAGACGCACATCCAGATGATGAAATAGTTCCATCCCAGAGCCACCGCAAAGCCCTTGTCGACGAAACGATCTGCCAGTCCCGTGAATGCGCCGCCGGTGGGGTACAGGGTGGTGAGCTCGCCGAGACTCTGCATGATACTGAAGGCGATGATCCCGATGACGCCGAACCCGATGAGCAAAGCCGCCGGGCCGCCGTTGGATAGGGCGCCTCCCGCGCCGATGAGCAGACCGGGTCCGATGATGCCCGCCAGGGCCATCATGCTGAGATGCCGCGTCTTCAGGCCTCGCTTGACGCCGCTGTGCGGGTCAAAGGCGGAGAAGTCGGCGTCGGTTGAACTCTGCTCTTCCCCGTACGCGCCGCGGACGCCCGTGTCCTCAATGACGGGGGCGTCATCGTCATCCTTGTCGTAGGCTCGATACCGAGACATGGCAACGCTGGGGGGGCCGATGGTCGAAGAAGCAGACTGCGAGGGGTGGTTGGCGTCGGTTGACCCTGTCCGTAAATCGCTCACCGGTCGCCCTCCAAGCTTCCGAGATTCGAACTCTAGCAGACCGAGCCTTTCGGTGTTGTTGGCGAATGGGTTTGGGGGGGGGGGTCGGCAGGAGTTTTTAACCATGAGTTCCCGGGGCGCTGGACCCAATACAACGGGTCGGTACACTTCGCGCATGCATTACCGCGAAATAAGAGCCGTCCCAGGGCGGCGAGGGAATTCCTGCCGAGCGCTCCTCCTTCAACCTTCAGAAGCGTTTAGAGTGGCACGTATGGCGATTGCGGATTTGCGCCGTGCGATCGCGTCATCGCATGCCGATGCCTCGCGGCGACTCCAATTGGACATCCGCGGGGCCCCAACGGTCCAAGACCCGCTCAGCTGCCGCTTTAGTGCGGGGAGAAAACCTCGTCGTCGTTGCCCAGCAATTCGTCCTCAGTCAAGGGTATCGTCATGGGAAATTGGTATTCAATATAGGTGTAAAAGGCAGACTTGTGACTAACCGGGGCTCATGATCAAGACCAATGGCGTGTTCACAGGGCATTTCGGGGCGAAACATGCTTGTGAAGCGAGTCGTTGTCGTCGATCGCGAAGTGGATACCCAAGATGAACATCTTCTCAAACTATGTAGAAGCTTAGCTCAGATTGTACCAGAGACTTCACCATTGTTTACATATATAATATCCAACAGTGCCAGAAATCTGGAAAAGCGTTCAGAACAAATGGGTCGACGAAACAGTTTCTCCAAATGCAGGACAACTGATACGACATGTCCATGCCCTTACTAGTATGTAGCTGCCGAATCATATCGTCAAAGGGACAGTTTTTATCTCGGGCGTGAGAGAGAGATCTCCAAACACGTACCACTCTCAAACTCTAGACTATCAGGTGCGTCGTTTGACGAGGTCGGGGCTGTTACCTACGTCAACAGCCTACGAACAATAAGCATTGGGCCTCAAATAAGTTTACTCTTAGCAGGTAAACGAAGATTTCTTCATGATGGCATCTAAAGTTTGGTATATAGTTGTATTTCTTTTGCATACAATTGTGTGATCTGGCGCTCGCAGTCTCAATGGTAAAACTGAGCAGCAGTCTGAGCTAACAGGGAAATGCTAGTGATACCTGTAATTAGAGGCGGCAATTCGTGTAATAACTTCTCTTCCCAAGCGATTGCCGACGTCTGGCTTTGTATGAAGCCGATTGTTGGATAGACTACTTTAGAGAAATGGTTTAGCCAGTGGGAAAATGGTGTGTCTAACCTTTGGCCCAGCGCATGGTTGATACATACACACGCATTAGCTAATGTGTCCATCATTTGACATGGATTGCCAAGTCAACGTTAAAGAACCTTCATATCGATATCTAATGAGAAAACCTTCCTGTTCGTAGTGGATAGTGATCATTTCTCACTGGTTGTATGGAGGGGCCAAGGACAATGGCTGCAAGGATCTGACATTGACGTCACTTGCTACGGATATCTCCTAGGCTTAAGCCTAATGTAGGTCACCAAAATTACACCAATAATATAAATGAAAACCAAGTGGAACATGTAATCAAGCCACGTGGTATATGATGCGCCAAAGACTGGTTGCAATGAGCGTCGTCGTTTTTGTGTGACAATATATGCCATCTGACGTTCAGTCCCAAAGATGAACTGCTTCCTGGCAAGTTGGCTCCGTCGCAGATGCCGTTCCATCATCCATAGCCTCATGGGCGCAATCGGCGTAACCCTTGCACTATTTCAAATTGCCAGCTGTGGCAATCATGATTAATACCCTAGCGGCTTGCTCATGGTCATGCTTTAAGTCTGATTGTACAGAGGCAGCGTTCAGCCACGGGTTCTGGTTACAATGCCGCCACCCCGTCCATTGAGTGTAAAGCGCTTTTTACATGTTTGGCTTCAGCAGATAACAATCTGATGTACTCTTTTGTTCGTGGATTTCATTATTGTCGCAAAAACGACGCCGTTGATCGAGGGCAGCAATCAACGCCTTATATCCCTCGTGGCAATTATTGTTCTATTTCACTTCTTTTACAGCCTAATTCCGGTCAAGATGAAGAACTGGATTTGATGTAACCAAGCCATCACCAAATAACGCTGAGGTATGCGGGCCAGGTACCGTTCAACTGTTTTAACCAACATGGGAGATTGTAATTAAGGGATAAACTCAAAAGACTCTTTGGCCACCTACAACTGGTCCCTGTCTTTCTTGACAAAGCCCGGAAATACGATCCGCAATATCCACATCATCTTGATCACCGTCCTGCAGTGCGGCCGCGGCGATCACCTCAGTTTTCATTCCTGATGGCGTATTGAGGCTGAGATATAATTGGTCACATGCATTCGCGGGACTATTGCCTCAATTGGCCATCACAAATGACGGTTTTAACCGAGCCCAACGGGTCTCCGTCTCAGCGCATTAGCTCCGCACGGCAGCTTACTACCTACTGCGTAATTACTATTCTCTCCCAGGGTCCTGCATGGTCAACCCACTCGCAGGCAGCAGCGGCAACAACAGCGTTACCGCTCCATAATAACTCCATCAAAGGACCGACGATGATTGCCCAAGTGCCTGGTCTGGCCTGGTCTAAAGGATATGTACCGTATGCCCCAGCAAACCCCCATCGCCGGCCATGCCTCGAAACTGCAAAGCCAATCTTCACACCGACAAGCCGAGGAGGCAAATCCCGTAGAGTAGGAGGGAGCGGACGCTTCGATATTTCCTCCGCTGGCTGGGTGGAGTTATGTGCAAAATCCACAGAATCCTCACCAATGGCACCTTGACATTTTGGAAACCCTTTTATTTCTCTGTTACATCATGAGCGCGTAAACGCGGAGGGACGCGGAGTAGGCCCCTCGGCTCAGGGCTTTGCGATGAACATGGACTGCGCGTTGCAGTACGCCTTCAGGCCGCCGGCACCGTACTCGTACCCGATACCGCTCTGCTTGTGGCCGCCGAAAGGCGCGTTGTACTGCAGCTCCAGGTGGGTGTTGATCCAGACGTTGCCGGCCTTGAGCTTCTTGGCGACGCTCTCCGCCTTTTCAAGGTCCTTGGACCAGACCGAGGCACCGAGGCCCATGAGGGTGTCGTTGGCGCGGTGGATGACATCCTTCTCGTCGCTCCACTTCAGGACGGGGAAGACGGGACCTGAGATGTCCCCACGTTAGTTTGGTCGACAAGTCTTGCGAGGAAAAGGGGGGGGGGGGGGGAGGGACGCGAGGGGAAGCGGGCTTCCGTGCGCCTGCGAATCACTCACCAAAAGGCTCCTCGACGACGATTCTGGAGTTTTCGGGCGGGTTGTCGACGATCGTGGGCGTGATGAAGTAGCCCTTGCCGTTGGATGTAGGCGCCGTGGACCCGGCGGCGAGCTTGAGCTTCTGCTCCTCGATGTCCTTGAGGAGCTCCTTGATGCGCTCAAACTGCATCTGGTTCTGGACGGGGCCCAAAACCGTGCCTTCTTGCTGGCCGTCGCCGAGGGGTAGGTTCTTGACGACGTTGACCATCTCGGCGAGAAGCTCGTCGTAGATGTCCTCGTGGATGTAGATGCGCTTGATGGCGATGCAGACCTGATGATGGATTGTCAGCGAATTGCTGCAAGCGGCCACCGAGTCCTTGGCGGTGGGCTTAAACCTACTTGTCCAGAGTTGTACAGGGCCAGCATTGTGATCTAGCGCAGGTCAGCACGAGCTGCAAAACGGTCGAGCACCGACGCCGACTCACCTTGGGCGCGATAGCCTTGACGTCCACGTCCGGGAACACGATAGCCGCGTCGTTTCCACCGCTGCAGGTTCACGGGTGAGTATGTCTCGACCCCAGCAAGTTTCATGCCACGGGGACGCCACTTACAGTTCCAGGGTCACGCGCTTGAGGGTCTTGCTGCAGCTCTCCATCACACGCTTTCCGGTCGCGGTCGAGCCAGTGAAGCTGACCTTATCGACGCCAGGGTGGACGGTCAACCAGGGTCCGAGGTTGTCGTCGCCGCTGAGCGCCTGGAAAATACCGGGAGGGAAGAACTGCTGGGCGAGCTCGACCAGCTTCAGGCCGCAGTAAGGAGTGAAGGGGCTAGGTGACGTTTAGTGTGCGGCATCGCTAAGCGCATGTGATTCAGGCTTACGAGGGCTTGAGGATGAAGGCATTTCCGGTGACCAGACCAGGGCCGATCTTGCCGCAGGCTATACGTTTTGCATCAGTACGAAGCTGGTGATAAATTTATACATACATCCGGAGGGCTCATACCAAGAAGGATGGGAACTGCGAACTGTCAGTAACTTGACCACGTGCAAGTTGAGAAACAAACTATAGACTTACAGTTCCAAGGGACAATGCCAACGGCGACACCTTTGATTTCTTAGTCAGTCTCATTATCCATTCATGTCGAAGCATGGCTTCACGAACCCAAGGGCGTGTATCTTGTAATAACTCGGCGGTCCGGGTTGTTGTCCACAACCTCTCCAGGGAACGGCAGGTCGGACATTCCCTTGAAGTGCTTGACGGCTTCCAAGACCTCGAACTGTGCGAATTGGAGCTACCCGGGGCACATGGCGCGTTAGCATGGATGAAGCGGGAGAAGTTTGCATGTCTCATCGCGACTCACAGGCTTGCCCTGCTCCTTGGTGAGCATCAGCGCAAACTCATCCGCCCGCGCCTCGACGGCTTCACCAAACTTCGCAAGGGCCTTCTGGCGCTCTTCATAGGGGGTCTCGGCCCAGGCCTCCTGGGCCTTCTTGGCAGCCTGCACTGCTCTGTCGACATCCTCGGGGGTAGAGAGAGGGACCTCGGGGTTGGCCTCGAGCGTCGAAGGGTTCAGGTTGTGTCTGGTCTTGCTCGTGGTCTCGAGCTTTCCGTCGATGACATTGTAGAATTTGGTCCAATCCAGCTTGTATGTGTCGTTTGCGGCCATGATGGGCGATTGATTGTTTGGTAGACGGAAAGTTACGTGGCGGTCCAGACTATGTACGTATGGTAGTATCGGGATGGGATGTTGATACCTACTTACTTGGCTGAACAAACATGGAGCGAACAAAATGCAGGGAGAAGAGGGGTAGAAAAGGAGAGACGGACTGCAAAGTGACCCTGGTTTTGTTTCTTTTCCCTTCGTCCCATCCCGAGAGCCGAGAGGGGACACAACTGATGTGCTGACAAAACGATGGACAACGAAACAGTGGATGTGGAGGGGAATAGCAGGGTTGACACAAGGATTCCACATCATCCACCGAGATACGCCGTCCAGAACCCCACCGTCAACGCTACGACGACCGTTAATATTTCACGATTTACATAGACTATCCGCAGAACGGAGTTAGGCTCCGCGGGAGGCGGGGCTAACGCAGGGGCCCCATTGCCCTTCGGGGCAGCTCTCCGATGAAGAAACCCCCCTTGCTGGCATCAGTGGCATGCGATCGTCTCTCACAACACGCAGCCACGCGGGGTCCCAGAACATGCAGTATCCGTACACCGCCGGTCGACAATAGTAGTATGTAGTACAAGCTTGGCCCTCGAGTGGCAAAACAAAACTGGCCGGTTTTCATCAGATAGTGGTAGGAAAACGCGGCCTTTTGCCCTTTTTCTTCTATTTTCTTGGCACCCGAGTGCTTGGGTACCCAAGGTGCCCCTGAGGAACCAGCGGTGTTTGTTGGGGTCCCCGTGGCAGCTTAAGCCATTGAAGCTGAGGTGGTGGAAATGTTGAAACGCGAATGAGTTGATCAGTCGGGGACGAAATACGTACCTTCTCTGCCGCCGAGCCTCGAACATTGTCTTGCCGTCAATGCTGCTACATAAACTGCGCTTCTGCTGCGAACTCGGCAACGTGCCGCTCTCCTCTTTGCCCATCCGATGTGTATGTGACCCCAACCGACCATTTCTTTTTATCACAGCTGTGCGACCTCAACATAGGCGGCCTTGCACTAGTAACCCGAGCTTCCTTATTGGCCCAGGTCGAATCAGCCATTGTAACTGGTGGGTTAGAAAGTGGGATGGCAAACAACCTTTTGCTCCTTCGGGTTCGGCGATTGCTCTAGTTCCACTCATGGCCATGTGGGTAGCACCATGGGGAAAGAGGGGTTAGCAATGGCACGTTTCGCTCGGCAGAGCCAACGCAGTACTACCTACACGCGGCGAGGTTTCATTGAGATGAGGCTGGTCACGTTCATATGTTATATTAGTAGTCTTAATATCACGCGCGTCCCTCGTTCGGGGGCCATGACGACATGTATTCCCCGTATAACCACCCAGACGGAGATTGTGGAACTTCCGATGCCGAACGCCGGCGCCTAGCAAGTCCTGTCCGTGCCGCTTACGGGATTTTGATCTCCTCAATCTTAGCTTGGACAAAAGGTTCTCATCATGTTCGATTGCTCATCTCTTCCCTATCGCAGACGGTTTTCCGGAGTCTGACAGGCTGATTTTGGGTTTTGCACGAATGCGCTCTCGTCAGTGTTCTCTCCTACTTCTAAAGGTGTCTTTGAACCCCTGTCCTCTGCCAGGTTGCGTGTCCTATATCTTGCAGTAAACTCGTAGGGCGGTGATCATAAAGATTAGTAGCGCCCTGTTGTACCGGAATCAATCCATATGTCGCGTACATACATATTGCTCATTATAATAAGCACTGAGTTGGTGAGGCTGTTTCCATTGGAGCGGGACCTGCAACTGGGGCTAGAGCAGGGATAGTTGATAACACGTGCAGTTGTCGAGAAAGGTTAATTAGTTAGCTCTGCCCTTTTTCTAACTCACGGCATGTGTAATGCAGTTGGTTACTGGGCATAATACTTTACAGTGGTTTTTTTTATACAGTTCATGACCATTACGGTGTACCTGGCGACCCCAAGGGTATCGCCTTGTATTAGTACCTCAGTAGTGCAGTTGGTTGCCATAACCTTCAATCTCGAAACAGATACAGTCCTTTGCTTACATACAGCAGATAACATCAAGATACACCTTATTCAGACTACTAAGTCTAATTGGGTAAGAATATTCTTAAAAGAACCACATTTGCTTATGAAAAACTAATTCAAGTCTCTCCAGTCTCTCCAAAGTTATAAATCTTGCCGGTGTGTGTGCTGCATTATGAATCTTTCTGTGGCTAGAGTAAACGCCTGATGTATAGAATGTTGAACACAAAAAGAATCACATGACCCTGCCTCTTTCTAACATTGTTATATAATACCAATGTTCCAATACAATCATTTGATGTACGCCCGCCTGTGACGTCCTAGCCAAACCTATGTGTTACTTAGGCACCTACCTCATTAGATCCACATTCCCTCTTACCGGCGCTTTCTTTCTTACATCCCCCCCCCCCCCCCCATGCGTGACGAGTGCTTCAACAAGATCCCCAGATCCCATCCGCACTGCAATGTGTACTGGCGTCCAGCCAATTGCGTTCTCAACATGAGGATTAGCGCCGTAACTCAGGAGGCGAAGCACAACAACTAGCTTTCGGTTCGCTACAGCGGTATGTAGTGCCGTGTTACCTTCACTGTCTTGCACATCTACAGACAGCCTTCCGTTTTTAAGGAGGGTGTTGATTATTGAATCATGGCCGGAGATAGCCGCAATATGAAGCGCAGTCAGGAAGGCCGCATGATTGTCGTGGTTAGTGACGTAGTCGCTATCTTCGCACACCAGGCCACCGTGAGTGGTATTATGTGGCAGATTGTTGGGCTTGGGTGTCTCGGGTGGGGTTCCGTATGCCGGTTGGGAGAATGGCGGTTGTTGCTGGTTGTTTCTCTCAGGTGCTGCGAGTGCGCTATTATCTGCCGCTTTGTTTGATTCTACAGGTACGTGGAGGCTTTGGGAATCGCTGGGCTGCTGCAACTGTGCCAGATGCTCGATTTCCTGCGAAGCACCATCAGACATGACCTTGGTTTATCGAGTGAGGAAACCGTGGAGCTCCACTGACATGCCATCTCAGATCATTTGCGGAAGCGTCTTTATTCATAGGGAAGGCATTAGGCCATTGCGTTGCACACTCTACGTGCCTAGTCGACGACGGTATATCGTAATCCAATCTGTCAAGACGATTAGGCCGACGACCTTATGCATGAACGACATAAAAGGATGGATTTTTTTACTGTGTTGGAAGAGACATGATCGCGGTCGGACCTTGAATGTTGCATGAAACGTCTGCTGTGGTAGAGTTGTAATCGAAACAGAACTTCAAGAAAAAGTCCGGTGGGTTTAAGTCTCTGTTGATGCTGTTGCGTCTATGAAAATCATACCCGCTTAACGGGTCGCATAGCTTTGCCTGCGCGTTAGAGACCAGTAGGGCTTTTTGCTGTGCCTTTCTTTCTGAGAAACGACTTTCGTTAACAAACATGCTGTAAATTTCGCCATTGATCTTTCTTTCTTCTCGGGGGGGCAGACAGTACCCACGGATGATGACAGCCTTCCTGTTGGATTATGCTGTCCGCCCGCGGACTACTGCAGACTGGGCGATGGAGGACGACTGCGGGGGGCTTACTGCGAAATCTGCGCTGAGCCTCCCTATTTTGGATCCTGCGACGCTCAGCAGGATTCATAGCGGAGAGCACACGAGAGAGCTCGGATATTGAATGATTGAACGGAGTTTTTTGTTCCTCATGAAAAGGCGACATGGATTATGATATCAAAAGCTCGCAAAGAGCGACTTATACTACTCTCACCACACCCATTACAGAAACCATCTGGTTTATGCTTATATATCTTGGTAGGCCGGTGGTGTATACATATCATGTTATGTTTCAACCGCCGGCGGAAAGGAAATAATGTCGCCGTAATCCCGATCCATCACTTTTGTGCATTCGCAACTCTATCGCCCTTTTCCGTGTGATCGTACTGAAGGGATATTTAAGGTAAATCAAGATGTGTTGTCGGTGATTAACTTTCTAACTACCACAATTGCGTCTTGCACGAACAGGCATATTTTTACTTTCGTGTCTGCGACTCAGCTCGGTCCGAACAAGAACAATTATATGAATATACGTCATGTTGAATTGGCCCTAGTACCAGGATATTATTACGTAAAAGATGGGATGAACCAAAGATGTGTGGTTTGTGAGTGATTTCCGTCCCCGGCTTGCAAAAAGAAAATGACACACTATATATGTCCTTTACACCCGATGCCCCCTCCCTCTTTCGATCCCTATAAAAAGAGAGAACCAAAGAACAAAATATTCATGTCATTATAGAAGTAACTTATCTCAAATGGTTTCTACATATTTGTTGAGACTTTTTTGTCTCTTCCTCTCTTGCGATTATCTACAGGTGGTTAATTAGTAATAACATATAGGCTGCAGTATGACCTTTTCCTCTTTCCACGCCGTGTACCTCCCAATTTCAAGACTTGCCTCTTTTACGAACAGATATGCTTTGTTTTCTACGCTGCTTAGTCAGTCCTTGTGAGTTATACGACCTCAAAAGGGAACGCCTTGGATAAGTACCTCGGTAAGTTCTTGCGAGTCGGTTCGATCCGAATATGTGAAACAGACCGGCTAGCCTCGTTGGAAGCACGGCTAAATGTGAGGCTGGCATGATTCCCAATAATCTTATAGTCTGGTCTTGGTCATGACGATGTCCCAGAACTTGTTAATGTTGTCACACATAAGATTGACAGCGTCCCGACTCGCCCACGATGACGATTCGGCGGGTGAGAGACGGGGATTGTTGTGTTCTCGACCTGAAGGTCTTCTCGTCCTCCAACGTGGTCACTTTGACTATCTCCTCCAGGTTGCGGAGAAAATATGAGGTATGACTGGTGAGCCCTATCTCAATGCCTTGACCTTCCCGACGGCGCCGAGTGCTGCCAGCCATCTTGTCAATAGCCTTGGTGATATCAAGACGATGGGATAGAACTTGTGCACAAATAGCCCTAAGCAGGCCCCAGTTCGCATACGTAGCATCGGGCTCATCCATGCCCCACAGGTCGGGCGGGACCTGTGGCATATATTGGTCTGTTGAGGAGTGATTTGTTGTCACCGACGGTAAAGCCTTCGTTTTCTGCTCTGCTGAAACTCCTCTAGTGAGTTGCTGAGGTGTTCCAACTCAACGCCAACGACAGGCCACTCCCCAGACGCCTCGCTGGTCTTCCACCGGCCTGCACCAAACGGACGTGAACTTGCAGAGCTGCACCAAGAACCGGGATATATCGAGCAGGGCTAAGAGGGGGATGCCGACGTCTGCTGATACTACCAATGCCGAGATACTGATCAGGCCGCCCGAGATGACGAGCCATTCTACGTTTTTTTTGTTGGCGAAGTTCCTGGCGTCTCTTTTCAACCACCAGACTGTAACAGATTGCTGGCCCTAACCCTGTGAAGAATCAGACAATGCGTCATGCCCAGCTCGTCTGACGTGTCCCGATATCATTGTTCACCAAGCTCGTGTAAGCTAGAAAAAGTGCCTAGACTCCCCTGCAAAGCGGGATTAAGCACTGTCGCTATCGTCTCTTATTGTTCACTGTTCGCGTGAACCCGTCCAGGAATGCCTGGAGCCACGGCGCGGAGCCAGCCAATCTGTATTATTGGTCAAGCCCGTCGACCCGTGAGTCTGTCTGGTCCCCAGAGAGGAGGACTGATTTCTTTTGTTGGGCTTTCTTCAACAGTTCGCACAGACAATAGAGATACACGAATGCAAAGGCAAACATTAACTTTTGGTTTCAATGTTTCGAGGGCCTGGGCGAAAAGACGGCCTTGTAGCACCATCCTCTTCAACTTCTTAGGCCTGATTATAATTCTGAATATCTCACCATAATAGCAGCAACACTCCATCTGGAGCGGATCCGCTAAGAAAACCAAAAGTTATCTCCAGTGAAACAGCACATGAGACGAACGTCCTCCAAACAAAGGCATCACGATTCGCTTGATCATATAATCTGTCCGGCATCACGACTCACTTGATCATGTAATCAGCCCGGCACCCCGTCCACGTACCGTGCTCACAGTCACAATGGCCACGTCATGGCTTATCAATGCGTTGTTCTATATGCAGTGGTATGCGTAATCGTCAAGATTTAAGGTTACTGAAGAGCACAGAAAATGTAACTCCAGCAATAACCTTGCTCCACCGTTCGCCCTTTCGGGCCGGTCCTATGTGACATCTGCAGTAAGCTTCAATACCTGGCTCAAGACGTGTCGTCGGGCTAATTATACTGTATTTCTTTTTAACTGTATCGCTATTATGGTGTACCTGGCGACCTTACGAGAAACCAACTGCCTTGAAAATGTACCTTAGTGTCGTTGGGTTAATGAATATATCTGATGAAGGCTCTCGCCAGCGATCGCCACATAAGATGCAGACTTATTCCTGGTAACAGCATTTACTACAAAGTGGATTTCCACAAGGTGTGTAAAGAAAACGTTTTAATGTAAGATACTTGAACTGCGATTACGTGTCAGTGACCGCAAATCCACCTTTGCTTTTGCGGATCTTAGCCTGCTCTGCTAAGGATCTCAGGATACCTTGATAGTACCAGCATCATTTAGTTCAAGAGACGGTACGACCCCTATAATTCCGATGGACCTAAATTCAAACATCCTCATGAGAAATAGCTTTAAACGCCTTGCGCTTAACAAGATGTACTTTGTCACGGCGGCAATGATGGGCTGTTTGAACACGCAACCATATTTCCTATTTGTGAAGATTGAAAGGTACAGAAGATCTTAGCAGAACTGGCTTCAAACCTCCGACATAGACTACTGGCTTTTGTATGCTCTGGTCTGTCATGGAGGGCCTCATGCTTTGCTGACGAGGTGTCGGAGCTCAAGCGACAGCTGAACATAATGCTGGGAGATAACGCCACTCGCGCTCTCGGTAGCCAAGAACCATGCATTGGCTTTGTCTTCACGGGCCAAGACGCTCAGTGGGCCCGTATAAGTGTCGAGCCGATGCAGCGCATGGTTTTGGCAGACTTGGGGACCCAGCCGGCCGAGCTGCTGCGCGAGTTCGGCATCGGTGGAGATCTGCTAACGGGGCCGTCCAAAGGTCAGATACCCGAAAGACAACATTTCTTTCGAAGAGGCCGGTCGATACATGTATCCATGTCACTCACTGTACGAACTACTACGCGCTCATCAAGCTCGCTACATATGGGCTTGGACGTGATCAATGCACATAGTCTCATGCACGCCGCTGCTGGCGGAACTGGGCAACGCATGCTATTGGGCGCCAGCCCCGACAGCTCTGCCTTGGTTGATATGGAGGTTTAGCCACGGAATTCCATGGTTCCGTGTTTATATACGTAGATTTCGAAATCCCTTTTATCACGCTCGGTATGGAGTGTGGTACTCATGCTCTATTTGTTTTGGACTGTGTTATCATGACGGTATGCCTTTCGGCCTGAAGAAGGGGCCCGCCTTGCAGATGTGCCTCAGTTGACGTGCTGTGTTAACGCATTTACCTGAGGACAGCGTAATACCACTGCAGCTCTTATCCACAGTTCGATTACTGAGTAGTACATCTTGGTAAAGTGAAGTGTTTAACACCTACTTATTTGTAGAGGTACATTTACGCAGGAATTAAGCCTACAGCGGCTACAAGATTCACAATGCATGAATTGTGCAGCGCTACGCTTGTACTATTCAAGAGTAACAGCTGTAGATCTATTGGTCTCAGCTGTGGTGAAAACGAGGCTGTTCATTGCGGGCACCAATTAACACCTGATATGCCACACATCAGTTTGAAACATGCTGCAAGCAATGCTCCGTTTTAACATCACTAAGACTTGTTATTGTTTGTCAATCACATGTATCGCTATTATTTGTACCTGAAAAGCTTACTAGCGAACTCCTGGATAGATAGGACCTTGTTTTGCCAATCATGTGACAGCAGTGACGCTCTGCTGTCTCAGATTGTCGTTATCCAGATAACCTATCTCGTTACTTGGTGGAACCCAAGTGCCAGAATATTATATTTACCAAGTTCATTGCCCTGAATTGTGCTGGACACGCCTCCATTAACCCTTCTTTCCCCGATCTTATGCTCCATCTCAGTCCCACCTCTCGGTCACCACCATGTACGGCTTGAACCCCTTGCCGGCGGCCCATGCCCTTTTTTTCGCGATAGGCATTCAGCTTCACGCATTCCTTTTCCGCAAGGGTGAATGGGACACCTCCAGCACCAAGTTGATTAGGAACTTCATCTTGGGCGTCGGGCTGCTTACAGCGTCCCTTTCCCGGCTCGCCCCTGAGAGTTTCCAAAGCCATGCGGCTGCGCTCAGAGCAGCGGTTTCTCTTATGACTGCCCTCATCTTTGGGATATACAGCAGCATACTTGTGTACCGCGCGGCATTCCATAGGCTGAACTCCTTCAATGGTCCTTTCCTAGCGAGGCTCTCCAATTTTTGGATCACCTCGAAAGCAGTCAAAAAGTTACACTTGTACATAGAAGTTCAAGAACTTCACAGGAAATACGGAGATATCGTCAGAATCGGTAAGTCTCTCAATGCATCACCGTTGCCAGCTTGCTTACTTTTCATGATATGCGTTAGGCCCAAGCGAACTATCTATCAACAATCCAAAAGCAGTCATGCTGATCCACTCCAACAACTCACCATGCACCAAAGGTCCGTGGTACGAGGTCTTGCACCCTAGCTATTCCTTACAGCTTGTCAGAGACAAGCAGGAACACTCGCAGAGACGCAAGGTTTGGGACAAAGGGTTCAGCTCCAAGGGTAACCTATGTGTTATTCCAAAAATCCCAAGTATATTGCAAGGACTTGTGGGCTGATTCTGTCACTAGCCCTCAGAGACTACGAGTTCAGGGTAGCAGATTATACCGATCAGCTACTTTCACAGATCGACACACACAAGGGCCAGCCATTCAATATTACGGACTGGTTCAACTTTTACAGCTTCGATATCATGGGAGACTTAGCTTTCGGGAAGTCATTTGGGATGCTCAAGGGGGGTGTTAAGCATTACTTCATGACCTCGCTGCATCAAGACATGCATAATATTGGCATGTTTAGCCACATGATGTGGCTTTTCCCCATTTTCAAGAACACGCCGATTATAAATGCCGACACCAAGCGATTCTGGAACTTTGTCAGGTCCCAAGTGGATGACAGGATCAAGGTAATGTGCAAAGGCCGAGCGCTCAAGTATAATGCTGATGGGGAGATCGATATCAAAGAACAAACCTGACCGCCCGGACGTGTTCTCGTGGATTCTGGAAGACTTTGAATCAATCAAGAAGCCTACAAAGCAAGACACCCTCAATCTATATGGGGATTCCCACCTGATTACGGTTGCCGGGAGGTATGTATTGGCCCCCACCAGGGTAGTCCTCAAGCTTTGTCGACTAATACTTGATCGCAGTGATACAGTTGCCGCGACGCTCACTTCTCTCTTTTTTGAACTGGCTCAGAAACCGGATGTCTACAGCCGCCTAAGGGAGGAAATCGACGACTTTTTCCTACAGAATGCGAAGCCTGAACACTTAACCCTGTCGAAGCTCCCTTACCTTCAGGCGTGCATCGACGAAACTTTGAGGCTGCACCCCCCAGTGCCGTCGGGCGTTCAGCGAATGACACCACCCGAAGGCATGGAGATTGATGGAACGTTCATTCCGGGCAGCACCATTATTCAAGTGCCAACCTACACAATGTTTCGAGGCAGGTTTACCCGAATTGGGTTCGTTTTTAGTTTGTGTTCTAACGGTTACGTCGTGGCAAATCTAGACGAGCGCTTGTTTCCAAAGGCTAACGAGTTCATTCCCGAGCGGTGGACCACCCGATCCGAAATGGTTAAGGACCCTACGGTTTTTGTTCCTTTCAGCACAGGTAAGCAAGCATTCGAAACTCCTGCGGTCGATTCTTTGCGGACCTATAGGCTGCGAGAGCTGACAAGATGGCTTGTCATAGGCAAATATTCCTGCGTCGGGAAGCAGCTTGGCCTGATGGAGATCCGGTACTGTGCCAGCCAAATCATTCACCGGTACGACGTGGAATTTGCTCCGAATCAAACAGTGCAAGATTTCATTGAAGGGCATAAAGATGGCTTTACTCTATCGTTGCCTAAGTTGGAAATGATTTTTAGCCCGAGGGATGAGGGAAGTAGATTGTCTGTTAAACCGAGGTAGGGAATATTAACACATGCGATGACATCGAGATTCGAGATCGCCGATTGGAAATGACTCGTTAATGCGTTTTTATAGATGAGCTTGTTGTTCACGATCCTATTTCCCAAGCTTCTCTGTATGTAAGCTCAACTAGCGTTTGTTAACCCTGACAACCAGATTTAACTTTTGGCATGGTACTTATATTGGCTACACTAGGTGGATGATAGGAAGGGTTGAGGTTTTATTTGCTTCTTTGCCAAGCTCTTCCGGGTCGGAAACGATGGGATGGGAATGCCTACTAATTGATCCGGTTAGAATTGGGGTTGCAATAGTCAACATGCAACAGCTAAGTAATGTATTAGTACAAAATCGGTCCTTCTTAAGATTGCACATGCACACAACATACCTACCTACCTAGTCATACATACCTAGTCATAATATGCAGCAGCGAAGACACTCCGGGAAGCTTCATGTAAGTGCCTCTCTGATGGCCTTGGCATCGTATCAAAGTGTTTGATTCGTCGGCCAACGGGGCAAGTTCGAATGCGGAGCTCTCGCGTTCGAGATCTATCAAGACGAAGGTTTGCGTCCAATGTTACGTCGGAATCCCAGTTCAGGTAACCCGGAGCAAGCAAGGCAAGGAAGAACGCAATGAAAAGCAACAGTGCACCGCCATCCATGGATGTGCCAGGCCCAAGCGAGCGTCCCCTCATTCTCCCACCTGTCCGGTTTGCAGCTCGGGGTTGCCGCCAAAGCTGAGTCGTCGAAGCCACCCTCATTGGACAATGAAGCCTCACGAAAGAAGCTTTGCATTATTTGCCTTTGAACTCCCTGTTTCCTCACACCCTAGTCTCTAGATTGCCAATGATGTCCGCTTGACCCACTTTGGCATATATGCTGCATACTTTCTTCGACACAATCTGTGCCTGGTTCACCGGGTTATAATTCCCACTGACCTGCCGAGCTTCGGTACCTCCACTTGCCTCGGGCAGAAAAAAACAAAACACCGGAAACAACTACGTTTGTTTTCCCCGCCCTTCGCACACGCTCCCTCTTTTTTGTTCTTTATTCTTCTTTCAACTTCAAAGCTATGGCACCCGAAGATGGACAAAATGATACCTTCACTGCATCATCGGGCGGTCCCCCGGCAAAGGCTCCTTCTGAGAAGGAGCTCGCCCGCAAAATCCGGAAACGCGAGCTTGACCGCCGAGCCCAAAGACAGGCCCGTGAACGCACGCGCAACCGCATCGCCGAGCTCGAGGCCCAAGTCAAGGAACTCAGGAAGGATGATTCGACGAGGTTGTCGGCATGCATAGACCAGCTCGCCACCATCACCCACGAGCGAGACAGCCTGGTCGACACGGTCAAGTCCATTGAGCAGATAATCCGCGATCATGTGCTACCGAGCCGCCAGGCCCCGGCGGCGGAGCCAGTCTTTCCGGCGGGACAGTCAATACCTCTACCCAACCCTTCGGGCGTGGCGCTGACAAGATCATCCTCGCACTCGTACTCGGCGCCAATCCGCCTCCCGCCTGGAAGCCCGTCTGTCGCCTACCCTCAGCCACTCCATGGTGGTATTTTTGGCAGCAAACCCGGGTTTGTCGGCACAGCGCCGTTTCGCTTCTCGCCGCCGCCCAGCGTTCGCGCCTCCACCGACACGTCAGACAGTCGAGACTTGACCGAGGAGCTTGAGGAGGACGATGTGAACGAAGACCACCACGACACTGGTGTGATCGTACCACCGCCCGAAGCACCCTGCGAATGTCTCGCGGTCCAACCGCTGGGTGACCGGGGCCCACGCAAGATCAATCTTTGGCGTGCCGTCAACGAGGTCTTGACCAAGGGGGGCCCTGTCTTGAAGGAGGCGCAAGAGGCTGATGATGCTGATGATGAGGACGTGCCCATTCGCGTATTGATTGAGGGGTGGGACGCCGTTGCCAGGTCAAGGCCTTTGTCTACGCTGTGGAAGAAGCTGCGCTGGATTGATGAGATACTCTTTATCAGCTGTCCCCCAACGGAACGCTTAGCGATTCTTCGGATTATGCATTTGCTATTAAAGTACCATTGTGATCCATCACCAGAGCGGTTCGCCAAGGTGCCGGCATGGTATCTGACTACGTACGATACCAGTACATTGCGTTGGCGCATCGCGCGCAACGAATATGAGCCTTTCTGCTAACAAGATACAGGCCGTCACAAAGAATCCCTCATTCCTACGCCATCGACTTCTTCGTGTGGTGAGAAACTGATTCTCGTTACCATCGTCTCATTTGCGGCGGGGGCGCTGACCTTTCATCAGGCCAGGTATAAGGGAGCGTTTCGTGTTTGGGCAGCATGCTTATTGTAGTAACCAATTCTGGTACCTCTTCGCTTCATGCGTACGCATCCGGTGGCCCTTCGAGTTCCGCGACACGTACAGGAAGTCCGTGGTCACGGGGCGGTACCAATTGTCGCCCCTGTTCGACCAGAGGCTTACGGACCTAAACGCTTGGACCATGGAGAACGACATGTTCGCACGCTTTCCCGAACTCACTGCGGACATACCGAGTTTCCAACCCATCGGTCACTGTTTGACGCCAGTCGCCACATCACTTACCTTGCCGCAGCAAGCCTCTCTATCCCAACTAAAGGGACGGGAAGAACAGCTGCCCTTGGAGCGTGCTGCGGAGGACGGGCTAAACCAGGACGTCGTGGACTGCACACAGGCCATGCACGTGTTTCCTCTAGGTGCCTACAGTATGGCGCCTCCGGTATTCATGGCCGAGTACTCACCCTCAGGCTTCGATACGAACTCATGCGATTCGTTGCCGGAGTATTTTGAGTCACAGAGGGAAATTTGGAAATAAAGACCACGATCCTCCTCTGGCAAAGACTTTGATCAGCTCCAGACGGCTAGCCGAAGTACAACGAGCGAGCGAGTTGACGGTCCGCATGAAAAGCTGAAGATGTCACCGTTAAGGAAATCCAGGTTCCTGGTAAAGCTCCGAGTCGTAGTAGGCGTTCTAGAGTGACGACACAATATCCCCTTACCCGATTTTAGGCAGATCTCTCGGAAAACGGAGTTCAGGGTTGTGCAGGGGTGTGTGCAAGGTATTCGGCTGTGTCCTTCCGATCAGTTACGCCGCATCAGTATTGTCCGAGCCGGAGCACAAACGCCACTGTTAGGACGAGGGTATTACCTCAACAAGAGGCAACGCTCATTGACGATTCAATGCCGACTCCGAGTCGCCCGGCCGCCGTAGCGATGCGAAAGTTGGATTAGAGACGTGGTAGCACGTTACCAGTTCGGTGCCTGCTACAGATGCTTTTTCCATGCTTGTTGATTGAGGAGGAGCCCCTTGATGCGCATCCTTGAAACTAACCCATGCTCTGTAGCGAGATCCAGAGTTGATCTGGTGGCTCGTTTCCCAAAACTAGGTTATAAAAAGCGTAGAAATGTATGACGTTTGTCGTCAACGCAAGAATCAAAGATGCAATAACGCAAAAGACCCATTGGCAGTTTCCGTCCTTCTCAATGGCTCGGAAGGGTCCACTTCCCCAATAGAACCTTTGACTACGTTGCATTGGGCATGATCACCAGACCCTCTTCTCACACGATATTTAACCTGTTTTCCTTTATTGTACTTGAATTCAGGAAAAGAAAGTTTTGGGCCTTTCCAGCAGCTGACCATCGAGGAAAATGTCAACCTTCTCGTTGTAAAAGCACAGCAGACCAGCTATTCCTGCACTCTCATGAGTCGGATTCCTGTAGTACCAAACGAGGTCCTTGTGCTCCTCGCCATCGACTACAACGTGGTAGTATTCTGCGTCGCCTTTGTACGGGCATTTCGTGAGTAGTTCGCTCTTTCGAAGTGCCGATTGGTCAACTGAGGCCAATGGCAGGTAGTACCTCGTAGGCAAGCCTGTTTCCAGCAAATGGACGGCAAAGTCGGTCTTGGCAACGGTTCTCCCAGCAACTTTGACCTCCACTGGTCGCGAAGACGGAAGAATGTCGATGCGTTTAAAGGGATCTTTCGGATGAACGTAGATGGGGGTTTCTTCTTCCAACCATTGATCTAAGAAATCATTAACATATGTCTTGTTGATCACCAATAGCTTGACCAAACTGTCACTTACCCATGCTCCCAAACTCCAGTCTCACCAGGCCCTTGAGCGCACCATTGAGTTTCTCGTCATCAGAGAACCTCAAGACTCGATCAGTAACCAAGTCTTCGGCACCATTCTGCCCTGGAATGGTGATTTCGACTACATGAGCCGCAACGGCTGACGAGTCATCTGCACGATGAATATCCTGCTTGTCCTTCCAACTGCAGTTTCGGAGCTCCGACATGCGCACGTAGTACTGCGGGTAGGCAACATGTTCCCAAACATGGACTGCGTTGGTTGTGTCAACAATGTAGGCTTGGTTCAGGATGACTCGAACGCGTCGGGAAGTATTCTGTACTCTGTGGGGGCCGTTAACGAGCAAATGCCGAGCAAGCTCGGGGAGACTGTGTTCGTCAGCTTATGACAACCATCAGCTCCTACGCATATCCACGAAGAAAACAACGGGATCGGCCAGTTGTTCCCAGGATCACATTGAAGCCAGCTGCCTTCCCACACTTACTTGGCTTGAAACTGTCCAGGCTTGGACATTGTCAGTTTTTTCATTGCTCACTAAGGACAATCTAACGGACTTCAACAAGGCCATTTGCAAAGGATGAATAAATGGTCCCTCGGCCTTGAACATGATTTGGAACAGCCACATTGCGATGCACTCGACCCCGCACCCTACATGTGCGTTAGAATGACGTTGGGTATTTTACGTAAGCTGCAACGAACTATGACCTTTTGACTATCACCGGTGTCCGTTAAAGCACTGGACCATATATCAGCTATGCATGTGGCATTTGATGATTTCTAAGCTTCGTCAAAGAACCCGGAAGTAAGAAGAGCTGTTTAACCCGTGTGAAGCCTGTATATACAGAAATGGCCAACGTGAACTCGTGCTTGATTTCATATGCCCAGCTGTAGTCAGCATACAACAATTCATCACTCTTCACTGGCAGGCTCTCGCCTTGCCGACGGACAGCAGCAATTACACCCACCAGATCACCAATGCGGTTTTCACATTTCGATATCGAGTCCTCTTTTTGAGTTGTCGGATGTGTCCTTGATCCAGACTGTAAACCTTGCCACTTGTACGGGAGGTCAGAGCCTTAGTAAACTAGCACATCGTAACTCTAAGGGTCATCGGGCTTAAGATTCACGTGATGTACGTTGGCTTCGGATCCGCCCCCCCACGGACCCTCCATTACAACAGCTAGTCCATATGTAAACTTTGCAGGCGGAAAAACTGGGTATATGACGTTCACCTTATTTTAACTGTCGAGAATGGATTTTTTTCTCTTTCCAATCCTCGTGTTATTCAAAGTGAAGATAGTGGAAGGATGCGTCACTGGGTCATTCCCCTGGCTCTAGCGAGCGAAATGTCGGCATTCCCGGTCTTGGATATTCCGGCCCGCAGCTGCCGGGCTATGAACCCCACATCCCGCACCCCCCCCGCAACCGCATCACGAATCAAGGTCATTACGCGAAGCCAATGTTGACGGGTTCTTCATCCTCGCGCCGCCATGCTGAACCTGAAGTTCATCAACACTACGAACGTCCCCGTAACAAAACGCAAGATCGCGTTGCACGCATGTGATACTTGCCGCAGGCGAAAGGTCAGTACAAATTTCCACTTCATCCCGGCAAACGGTTGTTGTGCAGTGCGCGTCATCATCCGCGTTCCATACATACCAGCTCGGCTTTACAGGACGCCGCTTGAGTGCCCCCCTCCCCCAAAATGACCAATCAGAGGTCAACTATTCGTGAAGAAGGTCCGGACCTGTTCAGAACAATAAGGTTGACGGGCTTTGCAGAAACGATGTGAGCATCCGTTAGGGGAGGGAGAGTCACCGCCTCCGCACACGGTTCACTGGCGGAAAAGGGGCCGTTTCGCCGCTCTTGGTTCTTCTACAGCCACAAGCCATTCCCCGGATGCAGCAACCCCCATAGATCCTTACCTTCAGTACAGTCCAGGGGGCGTGAGGGCTTCGCCAACCCACCCGAAGGATGGAGACGACGGCAATGTAGCAGACTCCATCCATGTTGCCGGCTCCGTGTCCCCTGCAAGAAGCCGTGAGACTCACGCTGCCAGTCCGTCTCCATCTAGCGCCAGCCTATCGGCACGTGCCCGGCGCTCGGCGCCTCGAAATCCAAGTTCAGAGCTCAAGGTTGATGAGGAATCGATCCAGCATAACGAAGATAGATTCGTCGGCGACCTGAACCCAGAAGGGACCTTCCTCGCTGATAGCCCGGAAACGCGCCGTGGCTACGCAGAGGCTAACTCTGTGGGTGTGTGGTATTCTCGCAGGAACAACAAAAACAGCATAATTACAGAGCTTGCATCCGCAGTGTCCGTGGACCATGCCGAGCATCAGTTCCTAGCCGTACTGCCCAAGCAGGAACATTATGACCAGCTAAAAAAGATCTACCTCCGAGATGTCCATCGGATACTTCCTGTAATGAACGTCGACATTCTGGAAAAGCCAACGTCCACCGTATCACAAGTACTCTGCAAGCAGGCCGTTTGCCTGGCGGCGGGGTCCAACCCGAGCGCAAAGCCATATCTGACCCTCGGCGAGGACTCGTCGGCGGTCCTGGCCTATCCAGAATTTGCTCTCCGCCTTTCGTCAGCTATCCGGAAGGCACTCGGTCTGGGATTAGTCAAGGATCGCGTCCAGGCGGTGGCTATTCTCGTCATCCTCTCACTATATACTCACTTCTCCCAAGACCGTCACCTTTCCGCCGAACTGGCAGCACAAGCTGTGAGCAATGCTCAAACAGTCGGCCTGCACCTCCAAAATCCGCCGGCAAGGTCTGAGGAGCCTGCTTATTTGACACGGTTGTTTTGCTGCGTCTGGGCAATGGACCAACTCAACGCTGCATTCCACGGCCGGCCTGTGATGATGCACGAAAGAGACCTGGGACGGGACATGGAGGCCTGCATCGCGGAGCAGGACAGCTGCTTCCGGCTGTTCCTCGAGGTCGTCGTCCTGCTGGGCTGCATCATTGACCTCTATCGACCGGCAGCAAGGAATACCGGCTGTGTTGTTATGGAAGACCTCCCGAGCTTCGATAGCCTCGTCGAAAAGGCACAGGCCCTCGGCGTCGAGTCTCGTCTGCTGGGTAAGGCCTTAGCAACCCTCTCCCATCTATAAACATCTGACAAGATGCTAATCGCTTCACAGCCTCGGTCGAGCTGCTCTACTACGGCATTGCGATCTTGTCCTGTCGCATCCCAGCTGGATCAGCACGATCTGAGCACCTGTCCTTGGCACATACACGACAGTCGCTCTCTGCTATTAAAATTACAACGATTGTGGAACAGTTTGGCACTTCGTTGTCGCACATGACGTTCGTGCCTTACGCCGTATCCCTGTCGCTGCGAGTAGCCTACAGGGAGCTCCGGTCCAGCAAAGTCCCGATGTTGACCGCGAGGTCTCGCCGCCAACTCCAATCGACTTGCAAGGTGCTCAAGGATCTGGGTGGCATGTTCCGCTCCGCGCTCGTCATGGTGGACCTGGCCGAGCAGGTCATCCAAGAAATCGATCAAGTCTGCTCCAACGCTCTGAGCGAGCAGAATGCGAACGATCCCGCCGGCACGCCGACTACTACTCGCCAAGGGGATATAAACGCTGCAGAGGGCCCTGAGATGGCCAGCAACATGGAGGTCGACAACCTCCCGCTTCATGGCGAATCAGTTCCGGGGTTCGACGCTTCTCTTTTTGAGGGGCCTGCGGGGTTTGATGTTTTTGAATTCTTCGACCCCGGTGACCTTAACGCCATTGATGCCATCTTAGGAGGCGATGCGCCTGCTGGCTTTGGTCACTTGTCTTTTAACTAACGAGTTGCCGTTCTTCGCAGTAATACGTTCAGGTTTGGTGCAATATTTGATGGAGAATGTGATTGCATCCTTATGCAAACAGTGCAGGATAGTTCACTCTATAAGGAGTAAATGATAGTATAAATAGTTCAACGATGCCCCCGATATCTCTGGCTGTCGCAATGGGCCCATATACAAGGGCCCACGTGTAGGACCGTATAGTCCTAGATAGGTATATATATTACTGTATATACCTAATATCCCTTTTAGATAGATTAGACCATTTTATTACTATATATCTGGACCCCTATCTGCAATACTGGCTATATATAGATAAGAATAAAGAGACCTAGATAACTGGATGTAGGAAGCTTAATATTACTATGTAAACAGATCTAGAGCGCAGATAACATGGCCGCTTTTTTCGAGCGATGCTAAGATGTCTGCAAGGTCAGTCAAATCAAGGAACATAACAAAGACTCACCATGATACTATACATACTTTAGTGTCAAAGAAGAAAATAAGTTAGACAACTCTCATTCCTGTTAAGACGTTGTAACTAATAGAAGCTACATAAGCAGATGAGCAATTAATAAATAAGTGTTTAGAGGATTAAAAGCGCCGATTAAAGTGACACGGCGAAGCTATTCGTTGGGCTTTGGTGAAGCATTGATTAACTTGCGGATATTCTATCTCGGCCATGCTGATCATCTATATTGTTAAGCCACTGCAGACTATTTGAAAATCAGAGGCGTTATCAGCTGGTTCTATCAAAAAGCCACATCTTAATTACAATTCTGGCCGTTCTTCCAGTGCCCGGCGCCAAGTGTAAACTGAAGGCAGTCAAAAATGCGAATGCTGATGTCAAGATGCTTACTGCATTTCAGCCCGTTTCTCTGCCAATCGCTGTGTCTGAACATCTGGGTCATGCTGCGCTGCGATGCCTTATCATCTTGAAATGTTGAATTCATGCACGAGTAAATACATGTAAATAAATGACGCGTTGCTTCTATGTTACTTTCCTGGTACATACTGTTGCTGGAGTCAGTTATATTATCTAACCTGTAATTAATCTAGTAGAACAGGAGTTTGAAGGACAGATGGAAGGCTGCCTGAGAACCACAGCCTCGCCATCATAGACGAAGTATTCAACGCATCTTGCTCACAATGCTTCTCGCATCAACCGACTGGACGTTCAACACTGGACACCATGATATGGGCACTTTCTAAGATGCAAAGAACAAACAACCCATTCGGTTGTCCAAGCACCTCATCATTTGACTGAGTAGAAGAGAAGTGTCCCTGACGGTTCGCGTGCGTATTGCCGAATCAATTAACTTGAAGACGAGTGACTGTTCTAAGAGATCAAAAGCATATCATCACACAACCACGGCGTTCCTTTTTGTGATAAACGAATCTGGTTCAAGGCGGGCGGCATATTGGCCGCCTCATAGACTCGGCTAACGTGGCAGATATGCTGGCGCCAGAGTGAGGAAGTTAACAATAGGGCCACTAAGAAAAGCTGGAGGTAGGTACAGCGTCATAACGGCATTACAATATTGGTGTGAATAAGATAGAAAAGATGAGGGTTTTCTTCTTCATACTCGCCGATTCAGTCACAAATATATTAAAGGCTCATAGAGGCCGACTGGACACACCTTGGGTGCATCCTGGCATATAAAGATGCTGTCCAGGATTTCGATATCATTGCAAGACGCAAGCTTTCTTGCTCTAGCTTTGGATTTGACTCAGACATTGCGTTATATTGGATCCAAGATGCATCTTCATGTGGGTATTGTATCACGTTTCAATATCATGGCTCTCGACATAGGTCGGATTGACGGGATAGAGTAGCAGTTAATGCTTGAACTTGCTCTTCCGACCATCACATCTAGAGCCATTTTGACATTACAATGCTTGTATAACTACTTTTGCTTATCCTCGAAATAACAATGTTACTTCTTTGGGACCTTGGCAGTCTAAGCCTCCGTCATATTCTTGTTGTCCCACCTAAACTGACCCTTGCAAGCAACTTATATCGCGCGCCATTGACAACCAAATAGCTGGTTCGAGCCAACGATAGAACATACTTGATCGCCTGTGGTTCTACGGGTGCTTCAAGAAGCTTTAGTATCTATATTATGTCTTCTCAGAAAAGCCAATCGACTCAAATTAGTTTCGAGGGGGCTAGATCCGATCATGTAGCCGTCTTGATTACATATAATCGCCTAACTGGACGGAGATTTCTCGGCCGTGGTATGTATTCATGAGAATTTTGTATGGACCGCCAAACAATCCGATGAATCCCTTCTTGGGCCATCATGGCGGTTTCTTGGGTTTACGGCCACATATTCCTGAGGCCCCATTTGCAATTGCTCCAGGAGATAAAGCCATACCTGAATGAATGCAACGTTCTTTCATGGGTATTCAATATTTAGGGTTCGTTTACCTTTGAATCTAGACCGGATTCTCTGCTCTACGTCTTACAGTTCCGTATTATCCGTTGGACCCCTAGGTAAATCACCCCGCAATCATGCGTGTACGGTTCCACTCACTTCCTTTGAATATTCACACATACTCGATGCAATCATTGTGGTGTAAATTGCCTCTTTCTTGTAACACGCACCTTGGTTTACAATGTCAGCGAGTGTGTAAGGTTCATGGGCGTTCTGCGCTACCATATTCTGCTGTTGAAGTCTCCAGTCATTTTTGTAGAAAGCTTGGCCGTAGAATAGCCACTGCAGTGTAGAATTTGCCACGCTTACGTGGCCTGGCCTTCAGCATCTAATCTCACTCGTGTTTTTTGGGTTTCTTTTATGAGTTCGACTTAAACAGGCATGTTCATTCGTAATGCCGGCTTCTCTACTGATGCTGCTCATCATTGCGGCTTCGAGGCACGCCGCGCCGCAGTTTGGGGTAGTAAAGGGCTCTACCATAGTTCCTCCAGACAGAGTCCCGCCCTCGAACCTATCGATGCACCAATATCCAAGCCTGACAAACGAGATGTAACTCCCCTTTCCCATGCTAAAACCTTACACTTCTATGGCCCAGAGTCGACTGGTTGATTAACATAGTTGCATTTTTTATAATAGTGCGATCTCCGATCCAAGTCAGTTAAGCTTGTTATGTACTGCTGCTGCTATGTCGGCCAATGTGGTATGCGACTGGTCTTGGTGAACTATTCTTAGCTTGAGACTTTCCTACGCCAATCTTGGGTGAACAGATCGGATATCTCGTCTTTGAGGGCATCTACTCCACCCTGGGCAAACCCATCACCGATGGAGCAAAACCCTCCATCGGAACTTTCATGGTTCTTTTGCAACTGGCTGGCATCCTGGCCAGCAAGGGCGACAACGTTGACACCACCACCATCGGCGGCGCAACCACCACTTTCGACCCATCCACCAGACGTCGAATCTTCGACGTCGGTGTCTGCAGGGACTCGGATGTGATTGGTCTCCGCGCGACCCTCACCATCCTGCCTCCGATCCACGGCAATACCCCACCGTCTGAGGTTTAGAACCTCGACCAGGCAGGCCATCATGGCCGCTCCAAAGGCTTGCCGCGAGGACGTCATCGTCGGACCCATTATTCCCGGCAACCCAATTCCGGGTGGATCGCTCGTCCCCGACAAGCCGGTTCCGGGGTGGACCCATTCTCGCCCAATCTCCGGTCCCCGGATGTCCGATCAAGCCGAGTGACTAAGGCGGCGGCCTGGTTGACAACATGATACAGGATTTGAGACGGACGATATGGTTGAGATAGAGTTGCATCTACAAGAAGGGTATGTGACAGCATTTGACTGGACGGAATCCGAGAACGGCCGCGCAGCTTGAGAGAAAAGGACACTTTTGCGGGTGTCAACGAATGCTACCATGATGCGAATGATTGACTTTACCATGTTGTATTTCTAGCGTGATCCTCTTTCTCCCGTGTAACGTACCAAAGGCTTGATTCCCTTAAGCTCATGGTTCAAGTATCCTTGTGTAAACTGTTTCAAGTCTGCTGAAAGATGGCATCCAAGCGAACAGCCTTACTATCTATAGTAGAGAAAAGCAGCAAACAGCGTCCAAAAATTCGCGTTCACGTTCTGACGAATCCGAAATTCGTCCGTGACAAGAGATCGAACGATGGAGGTGGAGGCAAAAACCAATGACTGATGATCCCAGGCTCCCAAACCCCATCCGTTCTGCTTCGTCCAGAAAGAAGGTTCTCCCTCATCCCAAAAGCACTCCGCAATGAGAATGGTAGGAGATTCGTCCTAAGCTCGCCAAAGGAGTCGCACACGAGTATCAGCTTTGGTCCCCATCGTCGCAGAAACGCCGAAGTACCCGGGAACTTTAGGGTAGGGCTATCTAATTTGTCAAATCTCCAATCCAAGGCAACATTGACGGGTGTTTCGAGCTTTCTTGATCTTCGTCCCGCAACTCAAAAATCGTCCTTTGTCCCCGAATCATTGGCTGGCGAGTCCGATTCTGGTAGATACTCTGTACGCATGATGAATCAAAAAAGAAAAGAAGGGGAAAAAAGGAGGGCTAGACACGCTGTCAACGTCTCACTCGCCCAAAACTGTTTGTAGGGCAAAGCTACTCAACCCCATCTTCCGAGTTGCCTTTCTCGTGAGTTCACCTCTTCTGGACCAACTGAAGTTGACGGAATCAGCGCGAACCTGGCCCCTGCCGTCGTCCGAGGTGACCCCCGGGATGGGGAAGGAAGAAGCTCAAACTATGTTCGCTGGCGCGTGGGCAGGCAACATCCTCGCCGGCCTGGTTTCACACGAGAACCCCGACCGAACTCCGGACATGAAGCCGATGGGCACGGAGCAGCCTCGCCGGCCGGAGCAGCCTTCGCGCGCGGTATGGGGACCCCTTAATGCCGCCCAAAAACCTTGCGGCTCACCGTCCCCCCGTCCGTTTGTCGAAGAGTCCGACGATGGAGGGCGCAGTACAGGGTAGGCATCCGCCTCCCTCCTTGGCGCCATAGCATTGCAGAAAACGATATTTCCTGTCCAAACCTAACTCTCTCGAGGTCGCGGCCGCTGCCACGCTGACAAAGTCGGCCGCAGCCACGGCTGGTCCCTGCAAACGGACGAGAGCGGGAAAGGTCCCACGTAGAGCACGAGACCTATCGCGACTCTTGCACAGCCTCGGGACAAGCGCTCTAGAGCGCATCCGGCCATGGCCAGGAACCCGGACAACCTCACGAACGGCGCTGGAAACGAGTCAGGCTTTTGGCTAGAACAAACCCCGTCGAAGAACCATTGCGGCCGCCCAAGATATCTTTCCCCCCCCCTCCTACACAGCACGTAAACTCTCACGCCAACTCCGCCATAGATAACCTTGTTCCGTTCTTGGTGGACGGTTTGCCTGCCTGACCGCTTGTGGCATGTTCCCTCCTCCGTCCGTCCACCACCATCACCAACCACCAACACCTAGTAGTGGGCGACTTTTGGTCCTGCGCCACTCGAGATCACAAAAGAGAAACAAGATCTATCCCGACTTGGTGGCAGGCGGCTGGCTGACATCTCATTCATGTGTTTAAGCTTTCGCTCTCTCGCGTTACTCGCGCCTCGTCCAGCACAAAAAGAAAAAAGAAAAACAGGTCATGGTACCCTCGCGAATCTCCCCAACCCACGCGTGCCGGCGCCTTCCGCGACGAACGCGTGCTGCGAGGCCATCATCACGTCCAGCATCCTACACCACCTACCTAACCACCCTCACCTAGACTTTAGAGTTCGGATACCTTCACTCCATACCACACTTGGCGCCCGATACGACCACGCCGGGAAGGCGTGGTTCTAGCGCCTGTCCGAATGACGAGACGAGTCATTGGGCGCAAGGGCCCAAACTCTGAACGCGCCGAGAGAAAGACAAGAAGAGTACCGCCAACCTAGTCGACGCTTGGCTTCACGGCCTGCCGTGATGATGGCTCCCAGGAGTCGATCACGGTCCTTCGAGGCAACTGGCTGGCAGATGACGGGCCTGTCCCTCTTCATCTCGCACAAGCTCGCCACCGACGCCGCGCCGCCGAGGATTTGCTGACTGGCGGCCCATGGTTGAAAGGATAGGAAAAGGATGTTTGATGACTCAACCAGGGGCGGCTCTCGGACCCGGTCTCCCGCGTCCCCGCCCCGCCCCCCTCCTCTGCGTTCGCGGCGGCGAGGCGTCATGGCCATGGAGATTACCTATCCAGCTCGTGCCCCCAAGCTGCCTTTCTACGGCTGGGCGACGTATCCGTGATGGTAGGGCGCGAGGTACCCTTCAGCCACAACCCAGGCGGATGGGAACGGAAGCGCCACGCGACTCCGCCGTCCTTTATTGGCCCGCCGAAGCACCCGACCACGTCCGTCTGTACTTGTGTTGCCGGCATAATGAGCATCTACACGCGCTTCTGCGCACAGCTCGACTCGTGATCCCCAACATATGCTCAAGCGAATTGTCGCATCTAGCTGAGATGGTGTGCCAGAACGACGCCCGCTTCATACGACTACCAGACGACACTTATAAATCAACTGGGGGCAACCTTAACGGGCACGTCCCTTCACTTGACGCCCTTCGAGACGGCGGCCCATCTTCGATGCTTCGCATCAAAGCAATCCATCAGGGCTTCTCCGCCCCGTGTGTGAAATCTTCACCGCGCGTTGTCCCGTGCCCCTCTCCCCCCCCCTCCGGGCCTGGGCCCGTCGTCAATCTCGCGATGACGCCTCGATGCCAAAGCACTGGTTTTCTTGGCGCTGTCTCCAAATGACACACAACCACACCCGGTGTTCCGGTGTTTCCTTGCGGCGGAGGCTCTTGTCTCGCGCGCTTGGACGGGTCGGCTTCTGCACGCCTGCGGGGGATGGGAGGGGGGGCGTACCGCAAGCAGTCACTGGTCGTGAACGATGCTGGCGGCCGCCGCCACACGCTACGCCACATCTCTTGCATCCAAGACGGCGGTTCCACCCCTCCGGCTGCCCGGAGTGGGTATCGGGAGGTGATGAGCCTGACACCGTCCGAGAACCCGCCCTCAGTTCCCCGAAGGGGAAATGGGGCGAGCATAGACGCACCAGTCCGGTCCCCAGGCGTCCCGCGGCGCGCATCATGCTGCATAGGTCACCTGATGCCACGAGAGCGACTGCTCTCGGTCCCTCTGCCCAGCACATCCACGGTCCGAGAGAGAGAGAGAGAGGCGTCGTACCCAAAACAGCCTAGTCTAACCGTGGGGCATGCCATAGCTTGGTCGAGGAGAGAAGCCCATGGGAGAAGCGCTGGGCGTGCGCCCGCTCTCGGTTTAGCGGCGCCGCCCTACCCTGGAGACGAAGACCCTGCCGGGCCTGTCGGAGGATTTTCTCTTATGCCTCTGGGCCAGCCTCTCCCGCGGTCCGCGGGCTGAGACCCCCTCGTCTAAGTTATGATGGCGCGGGCATGGGAACCAGACTATTGGCAATGGAAGGCAGCACGGAGGACTACCTAGCCTGGGCGCCGCGGGCTCTGGTCAAGAGGCTACCCTGCAAGCGGTTAGACCGCTGATTCATACACCAGGAAGGAGGGGGGGCGTTCTTGATTTCACTGCCGTTTTGGGCCATAATTGAAATGCTCACGATGGGTGTGTGTGTGTGCGTGTGTGTGTTGTGGTCAGATGTCGAGCAAAGCTTTCGCAGCTGTCGTGATCAGTGTCAACATGTAGTCTCTTCTGTCGAGCAGCCGCTCGGCCTCCACAGCCACGGTAGTTGTCAAGGCGGGTGTCTGCAGCCACGTAACCCCCCGGCCGAGTCCATCACGGCCACAACGCCGCGTCCTCGGACCGTCGAAGTAGGGCAGGACCAATCAGTCGTCCCCAAAGGGATACCTCGCGGGGGGGGTGCAAAGTGGCTCACACATATACTTGCAGGCGGGTTCACGGTGTGCTGACCTCATAGCGCCGAACAACATCAGACGGCGGCTGTCAGAGAAGGTGGGAGGGGGAGGGGGGGCATGGATTTGAGACTACCTACTTCGGGGCAGAGGAAGCAGAGTTAATTGTCACGTTAGTCGGTGCATGGTGCGCTTAGTAAAAGGTGGTGGACATCGCCTTCGTGTTCGGTAACCCATGCTGGATTCGACGGCGGACAAATCACCCCAGGACTTGTATACACACACGCGCGCGCGCGCGCTTGAACTTCCAACGGGCTGGGGTGGGAAGTTGGACCGGCGAGGCGGGCCAAGCGGGGATCGTCAAGTCCTCGCTCGCGTTTCTGAACAGAGGGATTCTGTTCCGGTTGGAACCGTTTGCAGCTTTGAACTTGGAACGCTGATCTCTCGGCAATCGTGCACAGCTCAGACCTTGTTGGGTGGGTGAAGATCCCGACTCCCGCTCTGACGGGTGACACGAGACATGACAAGACTAATCAGATACTGCTACTACTTCTCGCGCCTCAATTGAGTTCACAAAGGGCACGTCGTTCGATAGTTCGCGGTAGGCTCTCTGGCGCGGGCGTTCCCCAGTTTCCCATCGCCGGTCACCTGTCCCAGCTCTGAATCTCGATGTTGGACGGACAGGGAAAGGGTTCCGCTGGCCGGTAAGTCTCGTGCTAGATTCCCACCCGTGTGCGCACATTGTCCGCCACGCCCCGAGGTCACACTGCCCCCGAGTAAGGCTCGTCTCTTGATTCCTCCGAACAAGAACATTACTGGAAGCGGGAGCCAGGAAGGGGACCCGGCAGATGGTCTGTTGTCAGCTTGTTTCTTGAGGATCGGGGCGGCCATGTGCAATCGAGGGAGGGCCTTCTGGCGTTGGCGGGCGTCTCACCGAGCTAGACCGGCAGAACCGCCGGTCTATCGCCCAGGTCAGAAGCTTCATTGGCCAGCCCGGCCGCGAGCTAAGGTGGGAGGACGACGCAATCATTCAGCAACCGGTGGCGAGACTGGAAAGGTGTGAGCGCGGCCGTTGCTCGATGGAGGAAATAGTCAATTAATCGAGAAGCTGCCAAAGACGGCGCGAGATCGACCATCTCTCGACACGGCACGCTCCACGTTCAAGCGTTCGTCACCTCGGACGAGAGCCATGAATGCCGATTACTATGTAGATCGGTTTGTCGGCTGGTAGGCACGGCGATTTCCGACTGCTTCTACCCCCCCATCCGCACATACTGTACGTGTCCTCCGGCTTAGGAGTGCCGGCTCCGTCCGTGCAAACTTGGACACCTCCGTCCACCGCGCGGCCCCAGCACCCGGCATGACGTCCACGGCATTGCCCCGGGCGCGACGTTCACGACCTATAGACGGACGGACCCCCCCTGTTCTGACTATCGAACGGTGGACGTCGAGGCGGGACGTGCGTCGTCAGCGTGCGGGCTCGCCATCGTCATTGATGATGTCGAACCGACACACACGCACACACACACACACACACAGTCTCGCTCCCTCACACATTGCCATTCGCTTTCCCAAGGCTACATGCGCTGTCCTAGGTGTAGATTCGTGTCTTGGCATAGAAGGAACAATGATACACGTTGCAACCGGCTGGCAAAGGGACAGGAACTGATGTGCACTATCGGCTATCTCCTCTCTCTCTCTCTCTCTCCCCCTTGCTTCCTCGAAGTGTCTGAAAGAGCCACCTGCAAAACCACGCGTCGGTGCCACACGGCTCCGTACTCCGCAACCGCTGTCGACCGTTGGTCTCAAAGGCCTGGGTTCCGAAGCTCCCCGTCACCGCGTGTTTCCTTGGCCGTTCTCCCGCATCTCGATCTCGCTCTTTTCTTTTTTCTTTTCTTTTTTTCTTCTTCTCCCATCCCTTGGCTTGGGCTGTCTATGTGAATGTCTCCGGTCTCCCAAAGCGGACAAGTGCCGTGCTCGCATCTTCCGACTCGAGTCTGGCACCATTGGAAACAGGTCTCGCCCCACCGAAATGTCCAGAGCTTCATGCGCCATGGGCGGAAGCGGTCTAGAGGTCTCGTGTCGTCCGATGATAGTGGGAAAGGGGCTAGGTAGTTGGACGGGCGAAGTGGTCCGGCGGGCGGGAACGCAGCCCCGGGCTTCACGCTACCGCCTTTCCCCCCCTTCTTCTTCAAGTGCCGGCGCGAAGACGGAAGCAAATAATCGGCTTAGCACAGCCCAACACTCACTCACTCCACCGGGAAGTGGGCCACGGAACAAACGAAAAGAGAGCGACGGGAGAGAAAAAAAAATGCAGACTTGGCGGGCCTCTATCACATCACTTTTCACATTAGCGGCTGAGCTGTTAGCTGTCAGTTGCTAGCGAGCGTATCCATCGGGTCTGGCGGGGGGCTGAAAATCTGCCGGTTGCTGCAAGCAGAGAGAAAGGGTCATGACAACGCTCGGCCAGCCCAATGCGGACCTGTCAGAAATGGGGACCTGCCCAGGTCAAAGGGAGAGAGAAAGATGGGCGAATCATGTTGCGGTGAGGGAGATTCCGAGAGCCATACCTAGGTATGCACTTGACATCCACTCCCAAAAGTTGTTCGTTGTCAACCTCATGCCTAGGCCCCGTCCCGAGGGGCGGTGAGAGATGTTTGGTTTTGCATATCTGTACATCTGTACAAACTCGGCCGTATGGGGGTCCCATCAACTGACTTGCTGATGCTGCTGGTGCGGCTGCGACTGCAAGGTCTGGCGGCACTTGGAACTGCGGGATTCGATATCTTGTGCATGCACCTTTCCCTCTCGTCGAGTCCAGGCTTGCAGGCCGCCGCCCACTTACATGGACAGGCAGGCAAACCGTCTGCGGTTTTCCAATGATTTTCCAATGATCGGCGACGAAACAAACAACGTTACCTATCGATGCTCCCCTCTGCCCTCCTCCCTGTCCACATATCCAAAACGCGGTCAAACTCTCGTGTACCTACATTAAGGCAAGCATCGGGCGATTGAGTTCTCCTGGCCGGCCCCCCCCCCCCCCTGCCGATGATGGCCGACTGGCCGGCTGCCCCCTGGGGGTGGCTACGAAGTGTTCGCAGTGGGAAGAGAGGCGCCCCGGATACGGCAAGGTCAACGGTATAAGATGGATGGATGGAGATATCTCGCTGGGGAGAAATGCCACTGCCTGCCCAACATGAATGCCCCCCATCCATCCATCCATGCCCTTTCCTAGATGGGGGGGGTGTTCAAACTCTGTCTCCTTTGTCAAAAACAAGAACCTGACAGTGTATCCCATCCACCGCGTTCAGAGGTCGGCTCCACGTCTATACCTACATACACACATCCCTGATATGCCCCCCGATTGCCGTTGCCGTCTCCTCACGAGGCAGAAGCATGGCACTACGCTGCCGCAGGGACTCCGCCGATTCGTCCGCGCCAAAGGTCTTCCGTCAAAGCCGGCGACCCCCCCCCCCCCCCTCTCCTCTTCCCACTACCGCTACCACGCACAGGCAGGCACACACACACGAGAGCGAGGCCCGGTGGGTGGCCCGTTGCGGCATCTCGTAGGCCGTCGAGCCCATCCCGAGCCAATACCTACTATCCAACGAACCTATCCTATCCCAAGGTCCCGAGAGAGCAGCCAGCCCACGCCCGTAGAGTACCAATCGTGGAAAGGCACGCAGCCTGCAAATAGCCTAGCTTCCCACAAGTCCGCCCCCAACCATTCAGCACCCGCCGATCGTGGGTAAGGCCTCTCACGCGAAACCAACAACCCTTTCTTACTCGTCAAACCCCGTCTCCAGCCCTCCGCTGTCGTCATACCAACTTTGGGAACCACGCAGCACCCGATGCAACCAGTCCGTCGCATCACCGCATGGCAGGCAGGCAGGCTAGCTCGTTCTGGTGCTGTCTTTCAAACCTTTTTTTCCCTTTTTCCTCTGCAACCCTCCTTCCTCGCAATTGCCGCAGCTTCCCTGATGCTGGTGGTGGCCGGCGTTGCGTATCTCGATCTCTGGTTGATAAATGTTTCTCTCGTCCGGTTAACGCCCCCCCTTGCAGGTATTCCTGTCAGAGTCAAGGGCCGGACGACACGCCATCCCAATAACATAGACTTTTTCAGGCAAAAAAAAAAAAAAAAAAGGATCAAGGCCAGAGCTAATCTTCCCCACCTCTCCCATCACGATCGCAACTACATAGCTTATGCCGAGGACAAACCGCTTCCCACGGAGCGGGTTTTGGCCCAGAGAGAGAGGTGATGCTACTCGACCATGCTTTGTAAACCCCACGTTAGCCTATCTGTAGCAGCGCATTCGTTCCAACCTAGTAGAAGCATACCAAACCCAGAAGACACCCAAATAAAGAACAGAGGCTGTCCCCCGACCGAAAAGCACATACCTGCGCTAGCGTCCGCGTGAGCGGAAGAGACTAGCCAGCACATAACGCATCATCCAGTCGGCATATACCTGCGACTCTCTCTATCTCTCATGCTCTACACACAGTGACACATAACCTAGCTTACCTAGGGGTATCTGAATATCCTCCGCAAGCCTAGTAGTACATCGTACCAAATCCATCCCCACACATGCTTCCATGCCCAAACCACTCAACGCACGAGGCGTCCCTACCTTATGGCACCCCCGCCTGCCCCCTTCTTCTTCTTCTTCTCCCTCTTGGCCGCCGTGATGTATGCGTAGCGTAACAGGGTGACAACGGGTGCCAGGCGTGCAGCACGCTCTTTTGCGTCCCTCCCTCTCCCTATCTCTCCATCTCTTGTCGTCACGCTACCCAGTTGGGCGCAAACCTTCTCCCCGTCCCTTTCTTGATTTGCTTCCTTAAACAGTATGTAAACCACTTACTTCCTGGTCCCCTCCCCCCCCCCTCATACCTACCTACCTAGTCAAGTGCAACATGACACCTCGTCTGCATCCAAGAAAACGGGACCGGGCACAGGCCCGAATCCGACCAAGGCTTAACCTTCCGGTCCTTGTTTCTGGGTGCGCCCACCCATGATACTACAAACAAATGATACTGAGGGATGAGGGAAACACGCTCCGTGTCACGCTCCACTGGGTGCTAGTCGCCCCCACTGAACCCAAATAACTTTACGACCGGAGGGAAAAAGGAAGCAAAAGAAGGACAATACAACGGAAAATATAACCCCACGCGGTATTACCTACACGTCCACACACAGCCTCACAATGAAGCGCCGGATAGTAACGTAGACGGGGGGGAAGGAGAAGAAATTGAAAGAAGAAGAAGAAGAAGAAGAAGAAGCTGCCCCTCTTCTGATCTCACCCCCCCACGAAGTGCTCAAGTCTTTCGCCAGGGAAAAAATAAAATAAACCCAACCCAAACCGCATGTCGATTTCTCCACTCCGAGAACCCCCCCAAAAAAAACAAAACGAGGGATCGTCATTGTCTTTCTCCCCAGTCTTCTTCTTTCTCTTACGTACCTACGGAGTACGTACCCCCATCGCGATAGGGCCGAATCAAGGCCCCGAGAAGAACAGCAATACCACCCTATAAAAGATACAAGGTGAGAGAGAGAGTGTGTGAGAGAGAGAGGTGGGATGGCCTCGAACCACAGCCACCGCCACCACTACGGCTCCATCCAAAGAATCCGAGGCACAACCCACCCCCAAAGAAAACAGGGCGAACGATGAGACCGTTTCCCACTTCTGCCACGACCCAATCAGCAGCTCCCCCTTCCCTCCCTTTTGGAGGGACCGGGGTAGGGGCAGCAAGAGCCAACTTGACAGCCCTGCCTTTTGTTAGATCCCCCCTCCCTAGGTAGGTAGGTAGGTCAACTACTTACGTAGGTAGGTCAACTACCTACGTAGGTAGGTAGGTAGCCAGACAGACTAGCACCACATCAAATGCCTGAATCTCGCTGGAACGTGCGCCCGTGTGTGTTTGTGTGTGTGTGTGTGTGTGTACGCTCTTCTCGATCAAACAATGCGTTATAGACCGGCCATGTCTCCTCGCCCGCGCTGTGCCGTCCTGCACTGCTGCGCTGTACCGTGCCGTGCCCATGCCATGCCATGCCCGTTTCTCGCTCTGCAAGTTTGGCAATGTATCCTGCAACTCCCAGCCAGTTGCGGCTCTCGCTCGCCATCGCGTCCGTCATTACTCGGCAACCCTCACTCAGGGAAACGGCGCACAAAGGGCGGGCGGGCGGACGGGCGGACCAACCAAAAGTCCCAAGTCGAGTCGAGCCAGCGGCGGGGGGGGCGGGTTCCCCGGGCTTCCGTCTCAGTTCAGGTTCTTGTCGGCCAGCCAGCCCAGCCCAGCCCAGCCCGCGTGCACCACCACCACCACCACCACCAACACCATCTCTTTCTCTCTCCCTCACTCTTGTTTGTTTGTCCACCTCCCCGTGCCCCCCCACCTCCTCCTCCTCCTCCTCCTGCAAAGTAGGTACCTCGGGTTTGGGATGGTAGAACCGCCCCCCTCACAGATCCGTGATCAAGAGCAAGATAGTCGTAATAGCTACCGGTACGGATACTCGGGTTGTGAAAGTCTACACCCCCCAAAACCGGCATCTCGCCAGCCTCCCCCCCTTCTTACTCGTACCCGCTTGCCCGTCCGTCCGTCTCCGTCATCCCAGCGGAGGAGAGAGCTATGGTCGCAAAGCGCACGCGGCCCAGCAACAAAAGAAAAAAAAGCGGGCGTTCTTTATGAAGAGAGTAAACAGGAAGACGGAAACAGAAGGACGAGCGGGGGGGGGGGGGAAAAGAAGAAGAAGAAGAAGAAGAGAAAGATGGAAAACCCCTCATGACAGCTACGGGGCCCTCTTCCCCCCCCCCCAAAGACAGGAACGCCTGGGGGAGCCCGGTGTAGGGAACAACCCGTCTCTCTCTCTCTCTCCCTTTAACCCTTCCCTACGGGGTTTTCCTCGCATACTTGGTTAGATGGAAAGTCTTGAGACGTTCTAGAAGAACAGCGCAGCGTAGCATCGAAGGGGGGGGGGGGGAGAGACGACCGGGATTTAAGAAAAAAAGTAAGACAAAAAAGACACAAAGGGTCAGACGCGAGCCATACTTTCGGAAGGACGCCTTACCTTGGCAGGTATTAGGCCATTTCGTGTCCGATCATGACTGCCAAGAAGATTTAATCACCGAAAACCTTCGAGGGTCACATTGGTCACAGGCACTGAGAAAGCACATCATATGATTGAATTCTTTTTTTTGAATGTTTTGTATTCAAAAAAAAAAAAAAAAAAAGGTAAGGATCAGCTTTTGTTCTTTGGCTGTTTCCTACCAGACTCGAGGGGGTATTGGACTATTTCCAACCCCTCAGTCTTCCTCGCTGAAATAACCTCGTCGCGAGACATTGGGTTCTTGGCCCAGGTATTGTCTAAATCATCTTCTTCCTCTCTTGTTCTCGGCAAAACCCCAAATTCCTTGTCCCGAAGTGTTACTCGATCCCTTCGAGAGTATCAGTAACTCGAATCCAATCCAAAGCTGAGAGTGATATCGCGTCCAACTGACAGAACTGTCAAGTAGCCTTCCCAAGATGCTTGCGCACAGGAAGCATGCATTGTAGAGTCGAGCGCCACAGTGTGTCCCTGAAAACAAAGAAACTCCAGCTAATCCCACCCTCCCCATCTCTGTATCCTGTGTTGCGCCTTGTATGCATCGCTGGGCATCCCTTACTACAGAGACATTTCCCTCATCGTCTTTCTAACCCCAACTCCACGCTGAAATAACAAAATGTAATAAGACAAAAACCGCCCCCCTCTTGTTACGAGGGTACAGGTGTACAGAAACTGAAAAAAAGAAAACGAGGAAAAGAAAAGAAAAAAAAGTCTGGCCCTTTTTTTGTTCTCCGAGCTTTTGGTAAATCCTTTCCGTAATGGGAGTCCAAGGGCAAAATATGGTCCACATATCTCATAACGGAATTAAATGTCCTCATGGGTCGTCTCGTCCATGGGTTAAACGTTGGTACGATTAAGTGTGTTGTGTTGCCAGTAGGTGTTGCCGGAGCAGTCCAATGAGCCATGTGTTGATGGCCACCCTGACGTAACGGATATGGCGGCTTAGTAGCAGCCTTGAGGGTGAGAGAAGAGTGGAACCTGGTGGTGGAAAGGGATATGGGGATGAATCGAAGGTGCATACTGAGCATACTTCAACACGTCTCCCCACCAGAACTGGACAAAGGATTTGGGCGGGCAGCTTGGTGCCTGCATCTGAACCTGGGTCGGCATGTGACCAGGTACAGACATCTGGACGTGAAGATGCTCCTGCGCAACTGCTGGAGACGGCACGGGTCCTGTGTATTGTTGAGGGACAAACTCCTGCGTGGGGAATGGTGCCGTCCTGGGATCTTCCGGTTCAAACGCTTGGGCGTGGCAAACCATAGCGTCCCGTTGTTCCTGGAGGAACTCCTCATCGAGGTCGTCGATGGTCGAGCCGCTCGAGGTGAGCGAGCCGTCGTCGGAAGAGCATGTGGAGCCGTCGTCAGAAGAAGACGAGGCGGGTGAAAGGGCATTGTCATAGTCCTCGACAATTGTGTCCTCGCATGTAACGTATTCGGTAATGTGCTCGGGCGAAGCAGGGGGCGTCGGGAGCGCGGCAGGAGGCATGGCCGGAATGGTAAATCTCGAACATGCCTGGATTCTGGCCTTCAACTCAGGCAAGGTAATCCTCTGGTCCGGGTTCCGGGTGAAGATCCTTCCCAAAATGTCGTTCAGTTCATCCGACACTGGGAGGATGCTCTTCAGGGTCTCTGGGCAACGGGTGTAGGCCCGGTAGGTGGAGTCCTCGAACGAGGCCTGCTTCCATGGGTTGCGTCCACAAGTCAGGTTGACCAGTATCACTCCGAGGCTCCAGACATCATTGGGGGCGCAAAAGTAGAAAGGCCTCCTGGCAGAGTGGTCCAGGCATTCTATAACAAGGGAGAAAAGAAATATGTCAGTTGTGTTCAACGAGAGGACTTGAGTAGGAAAGTTCCTGGGAGAGATGTATGCCTACCTGGACTCATGTAGAATGTAGAGCCGCATCCGTAGTCCTCGGACCGGTCGGACGACGTAGCGAGGCCAAAGTCGGCAAGCTTGACGGTCTCTCCGTGGTCCGAAACAAGGATGTTCTCCGGCTTCAAGTCCCGGTGGTAGATTCCGAGAGAGTGGCAGTGTTCAACGGCATCCAAGATCTGTAGGAAGACTCTCTTGGCGAGATCGTCATTCCCGACATACTGACCACATTCGGTGATGTTGAAGAACAAGTCACCCTCCGGGCAATATTCCAAGATGACATAGATGCAGTCCGGGTCGTCAACAATCTTAAGCATCGACACCACATTGGGGTGAGCCGAGGCCAGGTAGTGCAGACGGATCTCCCGGTTCTGGAAAGCAACTTGTCGGCGGTCCAATGGGGTTCCATCTGGGTTGAACTTGCTGAGGCACTTGACGGCATAACGGACTCCGGTCTTGACATCCACGGCGGAATACACGACGCCATATGCGCCAGTCCCCAGGATTGTCGTCAACTGCAACTTGCCCTCAAGGAATCTTCCCAGTCTCGCCTCGGGTGTTAGCGGGACATATCGAGCCTGGCAGTGGGGCGCTGTTGTGATGGGCTGCTGGATGGAACACTTTGTGTTGTCGTACACCGGCGACGCGGGAGGTGTGGGATAGCCAAATCCTGATACATGCTGCATGTTATGTGATTTTTGCGGGTCCAAATGGGAATCCTTTCTCTGGCGGTCTGAGTTGGGTCTCGACGGCGAGATCCAAACTGGAGAGAAGATAGGAAAGAGAGAGAGAGAGAGAGAGAGATAGAAAGTAGAAACGGCCTTGTCCTTTGGGTCGGTAAATCCTAGGAATCCAAAAGCAAAACCTGGGCAATGTCCTGTGGCCTAATGGGTCGAGTCCTTTGGGTCGAGTATTTGAGGTGCAAGACGTCGAGTCAACGAGTCAAACACGTATTGGTCCGCCTGGGGTTGGGAGAGGGCGTAGAGGTCGGTCAAGGTTGTTCGTTTGGGTCGTAGGTTGAAGAGCGACTGAGGGGGATTCAGTGCTCCGAGGATCGTGAGGAGATGTAAAGAGGTCGACGAGGAAGGAACGTAGTTGGAAGAGTTGGTGATTGAGTCTCGAAGTCAGTCCTGTCAATTGCACGACGTGGGATATGGGTGGTTGATAATGGCTGCCACAACCCCGATGAGGAACGAGGCGAAATGATGTTAGCGCTACGTCTACGTACCCTGGTCGAGGCGTGTTGCGTGGAGCATCCACCTTGGACGGTGGCTCCTGGGACCCCCCTGTCGTCTTCGACATTACCAGTACAGGGATGAGCAGCTTGCCATGTCTTAGCCATGGGCCCACCAATGCACCATCTATTCTTGAGTTCGACGTGAGCGGCGGGCCAGTGGGTTAGAGTTGAGAGTGGCCTGAGGCCTGAGAGTCGGCGCGGGTGCGGTGCAGAGATAGAGGGAGAGGGCGTGTGAGAAGAAGGCGTGCGTCCTTCGTAGGGGGGGGGAGTGGACTGAAGGCTAGGGGTGGACGAGTGACCAGCAGAGTTTCTCTGTTGGAACCCCCAGAGCGGCCGCTAGGGCGACAATAGTACCGCTGATTGGCGACTCTGCGCAATATACGAGCAGGTATTGTCTGACGCACCAGGTAAAGTGGCCTCGTCCCAGGGGGGGTGTGATGCAGGTGGGTGTGCGTGTGTTTGTGTGTGTGCGCGGTCTGTTGTGATGACTCTGATCCATCACCCCCAGCCGTGCTCCGTCGACCCCTGTCACGGCTACTTGCTGGGTGTGTCAGACGAAACGGATGGCCGATGGGTGTCGAAGAAACGGGGCGTGCGTGAGTCGACGCCTCCTACCCAGCCCACGCATGGGACGACCCTGACGGAGGGGACACAGTCTGTCTCCTGCTCTTTGCCCTTCCTTTCACATCACTTCTCGCTGTGGGTTAGTCTAAGGCCCTGTGCTCGTGCCGGTCTCTCTCTCTCTCTCTCTCTCTCTCTCTCTAGGTACCAAGTGGAACTGGTTGCTGGCTGCTCGCCCTTCCGTGGTACATACGTCCGTTTGAGTGAACATCCTTCATCGTATGTCGAGGCGGCTGGACACGCAGTAAGTACCTTGTGACTGGAGATGTGCACTTTTCCTTCCTTCTCTCTTCAACACGCCTTGGCTTTCGTCGACCGCAGGGCGAGTGTGCCCCGATATCTTCGAGGGGAAAAGATCCTTTTTTCTCTCTCTTCGTTTTACCTTCATTTTGGTCAGGTTGCCCGGGCGGGCTGACCAAAACAACCTTGAGAAATGTTTGAACCAGGCATGGAAGTGCAGTCCAAATATGACGAAATGAGACACAGTATCCTTCACCGCAACCCAGGACCTTAGCAGGCGATGCGATGTGTGTGTGCTAGGTATGCGCTTGTTGCCAGCCCTGTTACCGATGCTTGGTACCAGAACACTCTGCGACCACCGCCAAACAGTACTGTGAGCCAAAGACTTCGGATGCCTAGAGGTAACAAGGGTTGATTGGTTCACTGCCATGGTCTCGTACCAGGAGCAGATGCCTGTGTGGCGCTTGGCAAGCCGTTTGCATGAAGTTCGGGAGTAGACGAGTGTGGGCTTCGGTGGCCGGCTTGCCTTTCTGTTGCAGAAGCTGCCTCGCAGGCTGGTGACGGATCAATGCTACGCGAGTTTTGCATTGCTCACTTGATGCCCATCGCTTCCCGTTCGGGCCTCACGGCGGCGCTGATTGGCACCGAGGCTGCCAAGCGAACATGCTCTAAGGCTGCTGGTCGCAGGCGCAGCGGCCTTTGTGGCTGCACCGCTCCTCCTCTCATCTGCAGTGTGCGCCAGCCAGTCATTGACCCATCTGCAATGATTGGCTGACATGGCTGCCCACAATCAACTAGTCTCTGCCGTATGGCTTGGGTGGATGTTTGCGTTGAGTGGCTAGAGAGTATACTATAGCCGTGGTCATGAACTGGCGGCGTCCACAGACCACTGGCCGGTGTTCTCGAGCTGGTGCAGTACGTACTGCTAGTTGGTGCCGTGCGAAGCATTCTCAAAAGGTCACGTCGGTGTGAATGGCTAGGAAGCCTGCACGATTGTCTAGTTGATAGTGGTGGTGGAATGTTTTCACCTTGATACCACACTCTGGGTTGCACTAGTACTTGATGACCCTCGGTTGTGTGTAAGCGTATCCATATAGTGCAGCTTTGGCAACGCCAACCAACAAGCCCGCCTACGCCTAGGCTGTGTTTGATGACACAGAATGCGTAGTATTTACTGACGGCCGCTCCGACAATGGGTGAATGATCCGGCATACACGGTCGGTCCAACAAGACATCATGGGAATGTGGCCGGTCCAGCTGGACCTGTCTCATCAAGAATTCAGTGGGAGCGCGGCAAACAATGAACTGCTCTGACGGCTGCAGGCGGCAGTTGTCCATAAGGAAACCGTAGCCTCTTGCAACGGTACAGGTGGCAAAGGGCGGCGGCGTCGGCGGCTCGGGTTTTGCACACGGGTAGACCAGCTGAGCCGGAGACGAGGCAGCGGCAGCTCCAGCAGCAAGCGGAGGAACAGGCCTGGATTCGGTGACTGTGGAGCCATAGGCACGGGCGAAGGAAGAAGATTCGGATTGCCTCTGAAAGAGGGAAGGGGGGGGGGGGGGGCGCATTCTCTTCGATTTCCAGTGATGGCCGTGGTCATGGGTCGCACATGGGCCTGAGATTAGGAACGACCGTTTGAATGGACGCGCCGGGATTCTGTTCCATAAGCAGAAAAGAGCGGGTCGATTTTGTGAGAAGCATGTCTCTTGTTGGTACAAGAACCTCCAGGCGGGCTTGATGGGGGAGAGGTCCGCCGCAACGCTGCGTTGGATGTGCGTCGTTGGTGCATGTGGCCTGCAGAGACTGCACGTCTGTGTGGCTCGGAGCGGTAAACGGGCGGAACGGGGAGGGTCTGTTCGACTTCTGGTTCGCCATCGGGGCGACGCATGTCAACGCAGATTTGCCTGAGGCTACAGTCGTGTGTCGTTGCGGTGCAGTGGTCAGTCAGGTCGACGACGCCGAGGGAGCGGTCCAACTGGACGAGAAGAGAAGATGGTGTCCAGTCCGTGAGGTGTTCGGCGTTTGGCGAGCCAAAATGTGCCGGAATGACTGCACTGTATCCGTACTGCCTGTTGCGCCGGGGCCAGCCAAAGACGTGAGATGCTGGGCTGCAGGTGGGAGACGGAGAGCAGCCGCCGCCGCTTCGTACTTCGTAACGGCCAACGGGGCGTGGGAACAGGGGTCCCCGGTCACAAATTCCCGAGGAGTGAGGCTGTCGAGGACGGGGCTATGATGGATTATGATGTGGAAGACCCATATAATGGTCTGCAAATGCTGATCTCGCCGGCCCAATAGGTAATTTTGGGCGTCCTCGGTATTGAACCCGTGGTTCACGATGCAGTGTAGCATCCTCCAGTTGAATGTTCTTGACATACCGCCAGTGGTAACTCGCCTGGGAGGTACCGACGTAGTCGTAGTGAAGGGGAGAAAATTCACAAAGTACCAAGTAGAAGGAGGGAGGGCTTGGAGAGGCATCATACTCCTCCTCCCCCCTTCGCCTCGGTTCCCATCATCTGGGTCTCGGCGGTTCTCGTTATGGCCTTGGTGATGGCGGCGGGACTGCCCAGCAGATTGGCAGATGCTGCCTTGGGTCGGAAAGAGTAGTGTATTCGTAGGGCGCCCTGATGCTCCTACCAAGTACTTGGCCTCGTCAGATCATAAATGAGTCGATCGGTGGGTCAGTGGAAGCAATAATCTCGGCTCCGTGGGGAAGCGCTTCCAATGTGTTCTTCGGCACGCGATCGCATGTGGTCCGTGGAGGATGTATACCATGACATCCAGTCTAGGCCCAAGTCATGATCCACGGCGATCCGCCTGCTGCTGGTGCTGGTGCTGCTGGTAGACGCCGTGATGCATACGGTGTACCAGGAGTTGGTCTGTGCTGCAGCAATGCGTTGATACAAAGGCGGATTGGATCTGCCATTCACCGGGCCGTGATATTCAGGGAGGGTGATCCATCTGCCTCGAGGTTCGGTTGCATAATTGAAGGTACGCCGCGTTTCGACCAGAGCAGAGTAAAGCATAGCATCGCATTATTCGCACTATGCCCAATGGGAGTCGGACGGGAGCGTAGCAGGGAGGGAGGTCGGCACCTGGGGTGTCAATTGGCGAGACACAGCGGAGGCTTCTATGCGGAATAAAGTGGTGGACGAAGCTGAGTGGTAATGATATTTGTTTATCTCTGCAAAGGAGGATACCTACATACAACGACGAAGAATAATGAATGGGATGTGGTGAGACGGGGGAGAAAGGTACAGGCATCGTAGGTTGACAGATCCTGTCCGTGCTCCGCTCCGCCAGCCTAGGTAGGTAGGTACCTAGGTAGCTTCTTTCCTTCCTTCCTTCATTCCTTCCTCGCCTCATTTATTCCTTCCTTCCTTTTTCTCTTCCCGCCGCCTCCTTCTGGAACCAATCGCGGCACGAGATGGAGCTGGCCGCACCTGCCTGCCACTTGCCTGTCGCCTGCCTTTCTTTCTTCCCCATCCACCTGGTCTACCGCCTCAGTCCCTGCCTGCCTGCCAGTTTGCAATTACTTCCTCTTCTATTCTTGCTCTGCCATGTGGCTGGCTTGCTGCCTGAGGTTGCAACCCTGCTTTCTGCTACCTAGTTAGTTTATCTTGCCTCAGGCTACAATATTGCCCGCACCAGGAAAAGAAACAAGCGGTCTGCGCAGGAACATCGTACGGACCGCACTTGCCTTCTTCGGCCTAGCGCATCTGTCAGATCTCATCGTCCAACTCTTCCGTCCATGCCGTGTCCCTGTACGCACACACATCTTGAAATGTTCACGTTTCCAACGCGGCCTTTTGTCGGTCCACAGTCTCCCTCCCCTCCCGGGTCTCGACCGCCCCGGTAATGCTCTGGGACCCTGTCGATATTGGATCCGACTTTTTGTGCTGAATCTCACCCTGGATTCGTCCCGAACTCTGCGACGCTGGCTCCGGATACCCCATGCACTTCATCCTATGGATTACCGGTATCCGTACATCATGTATGACATGGCTACGCAGATGAGCTTGGGCATCCGAATTATATCACGCTGCGCTAATGACAGCGTTCCCTCCTGCAAAACTCTCTGATCCTTGTTAGCCTCGCGGCCCTCCATCTCCGTCTCAGGCGTCTAGGTATTGCTACCGCTGCGGAAGAGAGTAACAGTGCAGACAAGCAGGCCAATGACCCTCGAAACCCTTAATGCCGAAATCTAGAGACACACACGATGATGGGGGAAGAAGTGGCTGACCTGACGCAGAGACACGCACAACCAACCAAGCGTTGCTGGAGACACGCAAAATATCCCAGCACCAAGGGCTGATGCTGCCACCTCGCTGGCTTCGCAGCCGGCAGACGAATTGACTGCCGTGTGCCGGGACGCGTACGCGTACCGGTCCGGGTGTGCCGCCAGCGCATTCGTTCCATCATCATCCGCCCGTCGTCGACCGGGTCCAGCCATCTGAATTCCGAATTGGCCCAACCCAAAGACATGTTCCAGCCGCTCGAGACCGGCCCCAGCCTCATCTCACAAAGCCCAGGGAGTGGCCGTGGAACTCGGAAGATTGACAACACCACCCTCATCTCAGCTCCGTCAGTCTGCGACTCCGTGTCGGACAAAGCACCCAAATCACTTTAACCCACAGGGAGCCCCCAAGCGAGGCTCAATTGTGAAACGCCATTCGCCAGGTAGCCAGGGCTGCTCTCGCGCTCTGCTGCTGATCCCTCAATATAGATGGAGCACGATGCCGCCCCGTCTTCAATTTCAAGGCTGCACCAAACACCCATACTCCGCACTGCTATCTGCCGCTGCTTTGCTTGGACGTGGAGCCGGCAGAGCGTCTTGGAGCGGCCAAAGACGCCACTGGTCCGGTACACCCGTCCGTCTTGTCCAAGTCCGGGACCGGTAAAGAGTTCAATGACGACGATCGTGACTTCTGATCAACTGCATCCTACTGCCTTCATCTGCCATTGTTGTGGCTCACCTTTCTTATTCGTCCTTCTTGGGTCTTGGCTAGCGCGTACTGTAAACGCCCGCTGAGAAAGTCTCCCTGCGTCCCCCCGCATCGAACGGCTATCATATTCATGGCCTCATATCGGGCCATGACTGTATCGTCCTGGCATGACTTGTTGGAGTCAACCGAACCGAAAATGGATGAGGACTGAAACCCACGCCGCCGGAGCATGGGCAATCGACAAGCCCATCAGCCCCCGAACTGCTATACCGACCAATACGATGCCACGCGGTTGTCAATCTAGGCATGCGCTCGATTTCCCATAGATTAGCGGCCTCGTCCCGCTGTTGTTTGGGGTTTAGACTTCTCGCTGAAGCCACGCTGCTGTCTGTGCTCTGAGACCGGCCGACTTGGAGATGTTGCACTTGTCCACGTCTGATTCGTCGGAGCATCCCAGTGGAGGCGCCTCTCCTGTACTCGTACATGTACACTACCTATGCACTGCTTACGCGCTGCTTGAATACTCCAACGTCCGCAACCGTTGCCGATTGGCTCAGCGCAGGGTTGCGATCTTGCTGTTTGGCAATAAGATAGATATGCCATGGCAACTGCTCAGGAAACGCAGGATGCTATTCTTGTGCTGCTTTGTTGGGAATAGTACCCAGACGCGAAACAACATGGGTATATCGTCATGCCCCGGCATGTTCCTTCAGTGTGATACATCGTGGTGATGCTTTCGGAGAATGTGCCTAGGTTGAGAATCAAGTCGAGGCGTTTGGGCAAGGACACCGATTAATGCAGTGGTTCATGTCGAATCGCTGTTACTGGACTGAACTCACCAAGCCACATTAACTAGCCGGTCGACAAACGAATGTGAGATACCCGAGTCTTGGAAACATAGTACGTTTGTATATTTACGGGGGTGAGTTAGACAAGCTGCGAATTCCAGCTCGCAGTGGAATGCCCCTCTGTTACGCGCTGGTAGCCAGGCCAGGCGCAATCGAAGTAACATTCCATGAATGCATTATTCAGGCAACTGGTGACATGCTTGTCCTGGAGGCGAGCGTCTCCTGCGGTCGACTAGCCATGACAGGTCATCAGTCATCTCGGTGTTGCGTCACTCTTCACTTCTAGGCTTGGAGACATCCGCATGGCTCACAGACCGCGGACTCGGTGCATCACAGACGTGCTGCCTGTCAAGTGTCATTCCCTTGCCGCTCCGTTATCAAAGCTCATGGAGAGAATGGGGTTACCCCCATGTGTTTACTCCGAGACGGGCTAGCATTCCTGCTACACGAGGCCCCAAGCTGTCACATACATAGTAAAGGATGCCAACAACATATTCCAGCACCACTCACTTCCGCGGCCGCATGCTTCGTCGAGGCAGGGGGGGGGTCAACAGTTAAACGGGTCCCCTTCAGAGTCCGAGCCGAATCCCTCCAGCCTTCTTCGTGTCGTCTTGAGCTTGGGCTCCGAGGTGGTCCGATGTTGCTCGCAACGCACCTCAAACATGCCGCGCTAGGCCCACCTGTCCGTCACTCGGGGAGCCGATCTATTCATGCCATGTCCTGAGCCGCCTCCAACTGGAAAGCAACCCCGTCCGAGTCTGTCCCAATCAGCGAGCGCGCTTCTTCCCATTTCTTGCTCTTGACGATACCCTTGCCGCGTATTGGCATCCTGGGCACGTTGATGCCCTTGACGGGACACCGGGAAGCGGTTGATCAATATCGGTCGGCGTTTTTTCCTGCTATAGGTATATGCGACTCACGGTGCAACCATACCAAATGAGGCCCTCAAAATTGCCTTCTTCCTGTACACTCACTCCTTCGGCTATGGAACTAATGCCAGGCAAAGGGCATGGCGCTCATCAAATCATCCTGCGACTCGGACGGGGTTACAGACGAGACTTGATCGAGTTGAACCGAACCTTCTACACAACTCTCGTTTTCCGTCATTTTCAACCAGTCTTTTCCCTGGACAGCTGCATAAATTCAATCCAGTGAGCGGCACATGAGTGACGGCCGTTACATGATGGACTCGAACGGCCGCCCCCCTTCGCTCGAAATGACAGGGGGCCAGACGAATCGAAATCAACGGACGGCCAGCCACGGGTGGGATGGAACCTTCTTGGAAGCAATATTACCACCTTGAACAACGCCCGCCCCGTCCTGGACCACATGGCAATCTTGGATGTCCTCCAAGACTCACACCGAGAGCCTCGAGGAAACACGAGGCAAAGGCAGACTGACTACCTATTATTTGCTGTGTGACAAGACAGCCGTTCGTTTCCTCCCTGCCTACCTTCTCCTCCTTCAACCGGGCTAAGCGGTTCGCCAACAAGCGGGCCAGCGAGTCGCCACTGTCTGCAAGCCTCGGTCTCCCTTGAATTAAGTCTTGTAACGATTCAGCACCTGCGGGACCCGGAGTGCTTACTTTTACAGTGCCAGGAAGATCGCAATTTGTGGCCAGTCTGGTGCGCCTCGCTCGTCAATGGTCCCCCTTGCCAGCTGACGGGAAGAAGCAAACAGACGTGCCTAGGTCTTGGGGATGACCGTAATGCACTCAGCCATCCGTTGGTTCACACCGAGGCATGGCCGACAGACAGCTTAACCTCGCAGAAGGCTCGGTAAGCTGGAGGTCTCTTCCATTTCGCATCGTCTCAAACCCTCTCTCCTTCTCACCTGGTCAGTAAGCCCCCTCTCTGAACGTCAAAGTGCAGGTCAGGTGAGCCGCGGCCGGCTTTGCCAGCAGTGTCTCATTCTGTCCCCTGCGCTAGCCAACGGGCCCAGAAAGTCTCTTGGCCGCTCGGCACAAACGCAGCACCAGAGTTCGCGGGCTTTACAGTTTGTTTGTCCAAGACGGCGACAGAACAGAGTGATGTGCCTATCCCTGCGGGCCATCCCATGGTCTACCCGTGCTCGTCAGGTTCCCCAGGGCCACCTAGGTGCCAAGGCCACGCCGTTTTTTCACGTACCCAAAGCCGCATCGATAAAGCGTCATTTGAGCATCTAGGGGTCTATCGAGGGGTCCAAGTTGAGACCCTGTGACGACGAGGCGCTGCCACGAAAGTGCATTGCAAAGACTGAGCGCCGCGACGGTCTAGAGCTCTCAGAACTGATGCTGTCGCGGCTGACAAATGAATGAGACGTGCGCATGTGTGTGTTTGTCTCGGGAGGACACCCGAATCACAATCGCCACATTGAGCAACGGGGCCCCAAGGCCAAAGCCAGTCAGGATTTTCATTCACAAGTCCGATGTCCGACACCTGGAGCCTAGTCAAAGCAATATGACTCAACTCCCCCATCATGGACCTCGAGCTAAAGGCCCGCCGTACGAGCCTATCAATGACGTGCGGGCTCCAGGCACAGTCTTTAACCAGCAACGAATCATTTGACGAATGACGTTCATCGAGATGCGTCGAAGCCATGCACGAGTTTGATGTAGTGTGAGTGGGCTAAACGCAGGCTACACACTCTATTAGAGACAACATCCTACTCCTCGGGGATTTCCTGACGAGCCGACATTCACTCAGACACACACCCCCGGCTAACTCGGACGCCAAAAGACTGGATCAAGGATGGATGTAAGCCAGCGATCAAATTGCCACTTGCACCTGGCGGATCCCGACCATTCAGTCGCTTTAGGCTGTGGAGTATGCATTGCATGGACGGCCAGCCTGGGCTTCTCTGCAGCCCGGGCGGTTCGCACAGTCGATGGCAGATGAGAGGCGCCGGCCGGGATATCCCACCCCCAAGAGGGTATGTCATTGGGCGAACGCAGTGCCACGCAGCGGCAAACCAGAACTATCCAAACGAAACACTTGTCAATTGCAAACCCAAAAGGAATCACGGGTGCTCGGGGATGGCAACTTCCTGCGCGCGCCCCACGACCAGAAAGACGCCAGAGCCCATGGCGAAAACGTGGAGAGTAGGGGGGGAGGGATTGATGAACAATGTGGCCGGTTCACGATTCGAATGAGCGAAGAAGCGTTGCACCACGGTGAACATGGCCCCATCAACTCATCAACTCCACACACCGCCTCCCTCGTCTACGTAAGGCATTACCGCGCTAATGAGGCCATTCCGGACGGAATGCTTACTCTTTCCGAGACTTTTGTTTGAGACGCGTTGAGCGCGGAGGGGGACGTGAGAGAGAGCATCGATCGCCAAGGACGATTCAAACGACGTCGATGGCGGCGGAAATGATCCATCGCGATTCGACGGTTGCCAGAAACTCCCCCATCATCAATCAACATGGAGTAAACGTCGCGTTAGTGGGTTTCGCGGATTGGTTTCAACGACTCGATCCCATTGCCCGCCGCACCGGCGGCGGCGTTCCCGTGTATACTGCCCGGCGGGGATGGGATTCGATCCTCGATACTCGATCCTCTGTTTGGGCGCTCTAGTGTGGAAGACGAGAAAGACCGTCGACGGTGGTTCATGAGGCCTCTCCCAACGGTTCTCCGGTTAGCGGGCTGCGGACTGGTCGCCGCGAGGCGAGGGCAGAAGGTGGAGGCGAGGGCAGAAGGTGGAGGCGCAAAGTGCTAGACATCTCGATGGTGGTGATCTCTCCCCAGTTCGGTCAATCCGTGATATCATACCATGCCGCATATCACGAGAAGAGAGATTAGGTGCGGGCGAGAAACGAGCCGGTTGTTAGCTTCCGCGATTTTACTTGCTCCCTTGGGATCGGCTAATACTCCTCAGTACATAGTCCCAGGGCCAGCGTCTCGTCGGTCAAGGCCTTCAGATGACGGGCATATTCACCATTGGACCCCGTCCTGCAGATCACTGAATTCCGGCATGCCTCCTCTGACCCCATTCCATCGTGCGCGTGCGCGCTTATACCTCCCAGTCCCGCTCAGTGTCGACTAATCGTGGACGATTCAACGAACCTCAAACCGCCGTTGGGACAAGAGGTCCTGGCCAGGTTGGAGGGGGAGGGGGAGGGTGGGAAGCCGACCAATCATTGAGGAATCCCTTTTGAGAGCGGCTAGAAACATTGGTGTCTTAAGGCGCGCGGCGGCGGATGCGTCCGGGCCCTTTTTCTTTTTCCATTCTTTTTGTTTTGTCGTTTTTTTTTCTCCCTCAAATGACCTCACAGTCCTTGCGTCAAGCGCGGGTTTCCCGTCGCGTCGTGTGCTCTTGTTGTCAATTCTTCAACGCTAACCCCCTCCCTCCCTCCCTCCCTTGAGACGCGGGAAGAAGGAGGGAGGGGGCCAAGCGGTGGGGGCATTGATGCCGTCAGAAACGCATGACGATTTTGATGGCTTCAGGGTCCAAGGAAGCCAGCCCACCGCCAGCCCGAGCGAGCATTCCAACGGGCCGGCGCCAATCCCAAAGGGGGGGGGAGAGTAGTGTTAGAGGTCTATTGGGGCCCTCGAGGACTATGGCCTGCCTCTGTGATCCTCTGTGATCGACTGGATGATGGTCCTCTCGAGTTTCCCGATGCGACGCAAAGAAGAGAAAATGTAACGCCTCGGGTGGGTGGACGATGAGGGATCTGCGTGCGTTCTTTTCTTGGAAGGAAAGCAACCTGACTGTACATTGAAGCTGGCCAGCACCTAAGTGAGAGACGGAGAGAGATAGGGCGAGAGTTTGTGGCCGACCCATAACTGGCATTTCCAGGGTCGCATCGAACGGGCTCCTGGACGGCCAGCCGGTTACATTCCAGCGTTTATGCGAGTCGTCGTTGGACGACACCCAAGCCAAGGCTCAAGGCTCAAGGGGAGATACGATGCGTGCCCGCCCTCTGGCCTTGATGGTACGGCGCCCGCCTCCTCCACCCCCCCCTCTCTTCGGCCGCCCTAAGACGGACCATCGTTGGAAACTTCCTTGGCTGTTTGGTCTCAAGTCCCATTTGGTTTGACCACGGGCGACGACCTGCAAGCCTTGCCCGATGAGTCCGTCGGCCGCCCGCTGGTTCCTCTGTCTAGGTACGAATACACTCTCAAAGCTGACGACGGGGCTATCCGTTCCAAAGGCCCCCCCCGTTCCCGGTATCTCTCTATCTCTCTCGCGCTCTCTCTGACTCTCTGTCACACTCTCCGCCCTCCCCCGCCTTATCGATCGAGGCTCCCCCTCCCCCCCCGCCGTCTCCGTTCGGCACTACCGGGCACTACCGGGCACGGCCGACGCCGGTGCACAACCGCCAGCAGTGTAGATCTCGGTCGCCTGCATCGTGACTTCCAATGTGGTGCCGCCCCGGGGGGGAAGGGGGCGCGGTGTAACGGCGGCATCGTGACACCTGGCGCGCCTCCCACTGCCCCCCCAAAAAAAGTGTTCTCGTCCAACCGCCCAACGCAAGCGCAAGTGAGAAAGATGCCGAGTGATGGTGGTAGCCGTGGCACGTCCTGTCTTATCGTGGAATCTACCATGTAGCTGTCGGCCGGCAGCTTGCATCCGGGCCATGGAACCTGCGACTCATGTCGACACGGCGCTGCTGTGTGCATATCGAGATTTGCCTCGTCCTCCCGCTCTCCCCCCCCATGACTAACCCCCTCCCCCTCCCCCTCCCCTCTCTTGTGTTGTCTTTTCCGTCAAGAGAGAACGCACGACTTCGTGGTGATCCTGTTTTCCGTGTTACTCTCTCCACCCCTCGAACCCGGCGGCTTGCCGCCGAGTCCCCTTTGGGGGTTCCTATGTATGGTCTATAACACAATTAACCATAGCTTAACTCAGCTGCATGCACACAACCCCCCTTTCTCTCTCAGCGCCATCATTCGCATACGCACACGCCTGTTGCGTTCTATCTTTTTTTATCTTTATATTTATATATATATATATTTCTTTTGCTGTTGTACGACCAACGACGCCCTGCACGTAAACCCCCCCTCCCCCCCTCTTCATGCTGTGGGATCATTGCCCGTTTCCCACCCGAGGCTGACCTGAACGCCATCTGAAGTGGTACTCATGTCGTCATCCGTCACGAAGCAAAAGGGGTGTGTGTGTGTTGGGGGGGGGGTTGGGGGGGGGGGAGACAGCGTCTGCCATTTTCCCTTGTGCGATGCAATCTGGCCTTCTCCGACTTGGGCCCGACAGCAGCGCCCCATCGCGATGTGCGACGATTGCATAGCCCCTTTCGTTGCCGCCCGGTCAGCAGGATGGTCCGGCCGGGTGAGGGATAGATAGAATATGACAGAGAGAGAGAGAGTGTGTGTGTGTGTGCGTGCGTGCGCGAGATGAGACAAGCAAACAATGCTCGAAATGGGGGGAAAAGCAAAAAGGCTACCAACCTGATAAACACGCGCTCCTCCTCGACAGCCAGCTGGCGAAGACTGCTCTCTTCTCGTAATCTCGTTTTTCTGCCCGTGTTCGTGTTCTAGCCCCCCTTCCCCCTCCTCCCGGTCCCGGGTTCGTGCCCATCGTCCCTTGTCAGCCTCGTGCCTCGTCCAATGTTTTGTTATATAAGGCTCCGTCCGGGCCGTGTCTAGCATGCGGCAGCCGTCTTCGTCATCGCGGGTTTTAAGCGTACCGATATATTGCTTTAGCAGGGGCGAACCAAGGAGAGAGAAAAAAATAAAACGAGAGCAAACCAGACGCGCTTAGCCCTCCGATTTATTACACAGGCGCTTGTTTGATTGCCCTGTCTCTTGGGTTTCGTACCCATCGTCTCTTGTGAGACTCGTGCCTCGTCCAATGTTTTTTGTGTAGACTGGCTGGCTCCGGCCGTGTCTAGATTACTAGAATCTTCCCTTTGTCACCGTGCTTAATTAGGCGTACCGATCGATATATTGCTTTGCGTGGGGCCAAGCCTGTTGGCCAAACAAGACCAAACCGGGCTGCCTGATTCATGAATTTGTTCTCCGATTCACTGTACAGGTTGCCCGATTAAATATCCATTGATGGGGAAATAGATTGGGCTTAATCGCTCGATCTATACGGAAAATGCCTAGCGGAAAAACCCCAAAGCATAAAGGGGTGGGGACAGGTATGGTGCGACGCCCTGCTGCGTATCGTTTGCTGCCTTTTTTGCCCCCCCTTCTGAGAACTCTCTGCTCACCTGGATGTGGGTTTGATATGTGAGCCCGGGGGGGGGGGGGCACGTCTGCAGAAGTCGGGCACCGGGAAGTCAGTGATAGCTGCTGTCAACTGTCAAAGCCGCCGACGCCTGGGGGAAATGAAGCCCTCCGGTTCCCCCCTCCCCTGGACACCGGTTCGACGAGGAGTCCTGCGTGAACCTGCGCGGCTTCGTCTACGAACTGGGATGTAAACCATTTCCACCGGGCAGGCCAGGCGGTGCGGATCGATATCGATGTATGCGCTTCACTTGTGGGGGGGTAACAGAGGACGTTTGCTTGTAGTCGATCTTTATGTAGCACATAATTCCAATAGTTGAGAATCATCACGGAATCCCGATACATCCAACTTGCTGAGGCCCCGTTTGGTTTCCGGGGGCCTGCCTATCATGCTCCCGAGACGCCCTTCGGCCATACAACTCCAACGAACGGCGAAAAGATGGAAAGACTCTGAAGAGTCGGTGGGAGGCGACGACGTCCGGCGCCGGCTTGCTTGCGGCCACGCTTTGTAGCATGAGTTCGCAAGCTTCTAGCCGCGTCGTCTGGTCCAAATACGATGTTCGCGCAATCCTGCCCTCCCCCAGAGATCGTACGAAACCCCCCCCCCCCTTGCCTGCAAAATAGCACGCAGTAGTTCTCGTTGCCTCGAGAGCTGGGGCAAGATCACAGCGCCCAACTTTGGGACGCACCGTGTGGCAATTGTGCTTCGAAAAGAAGAGGGAGAACCCAGCAGAGTCCATTTTTTGCGACTGACTGTGTATCCTTTCATATCCCAGAGGCCGATGCGTTACGAATGCGACGGAAGGGGGGGGGGGGGGGGGGGGGGGGGGGGGGGGGGGGGGGGGGGGGGGGGGGGGGGACGCGAACCGTCACCGTCCCCAGCCGGCTCGTCACCCATGCCGTGAGAGCTGCGGGTTTCGTTGTGCGGGCTGTGGTTTATTCTCTTGTCTGCCTGTGCTATCAAAGAACTGGTCACGCGGATGGGATCATCGCGGACCTCGTCACCATAGACGGAGGGGGAACGAACGTTCGCCGAGTCCCCGGACCCGCGGGAGCGAGCCGATCACAGACCGAGGGGGCGAGCCCATCTCGCGAGAGCGAATGGCGCCGACGACGTACGACGCCAGGAAGAAGTACGGTGCGATGTTTAATTTTGCTTCATGAGATGATGTCCTGTCTCAAGGCTATCCGGGACTTGGAACCTCGGCGAGCTAGAACTCCAGAACCCCCCCCCCTTCCCCTCTTTTCTTGCACGCAGTCTTTCGACTTGACAAATCCAAGGGGTCGGTGAGGCATCACAGACAGTGCTTGACCACCTCTGATTCCACGCACAGAAGGAGGGTTCGTTCCAAAGAAGATGGGGGGAGGGGGGGGCCGGGGGCATGAATCCCCTTTTTTTGTCCAATGTTCTTCGGCCCTTTCGATCCCATGCGCTCTGCGAATGAATGGCCGTCGACCCCTTGCGATCGATCCCTTTCGGACCCTTTGCGCCGCGCCTCTCGACGTAATATCCCCCCCCAACCTCCTCCGGAAAGGGTTCGGACTCCAGGCATGACAACATCAAACACCAAAATGCCCCCCCCATCCCGTCCCGTCCCGTCGTCACCCCCCCAGGAACGCATGCCCTGATTGCAGCCCCTCGACGCCTGTGGACGCCGGACAGCTCAGCTTGCCCCAAGACGAATGACGCACACGCACACGCACACACTGGCTCATACACATACACCACTGGTACAGTAAGGAAAGACCGAGAGATATCTTCACTTGCCACACAATCGTACAGGGGGAGGGGGGGGGGGAGGGAGGACATGGTGGTACACGGATGAGGACGGGAGGGGCAAAGCAGGCGAGGAGGCGTGGGGGAACAGAAAGACTGACGGCATTCGGGACTCAATCGCAAGCTACTGCACTGTCCCCGAGATCACCTCCCCATGCCGGTCCGCAACCGGTCGCACATACATGACTGCGAGCCGGCCCAGTCGTTCCAGATCTCTTGTCACCGGCTTCTACCGCTTGCTCGGTGCTATTGCTCCGGGGTCACAAGACAACGAAACTCCGGGGTGGCGGGAACAGGGCCTACGATACTCAAAGAGAGGCATACTTTTTGACTGAAAGAAAGTTGAGCTAAGTGGAATTGTGTATTGAGGAATACTTCGTGATTTTCATGTTGCCTTTGCCCGTCTTCTGCATACTCTTGTCGCCAGCGCATAGCGGTAAAAGGACGCAGCTTACAGCCTCGTTGTACAACCCAGGCCACGAAACGCCATCGAGCCAGTGGCATGCGTCAACCGCGAGAGTATGACATGATCCCGGCGGTCATGTCTAATAAAACCAAAGCCCCAAAGACTTGATGCTACGACCACCCCCGATGGGTGTCTTGCTAGATGTGTGCCGCGATCAACACCCTACCGCTTCGGCGGGGCGGCCCTCGACGTGAAGAAGGGATGCTTTAGCGCGTCGGCGGGCTTGATTCTCTTTTCCGGGTTGAGCGTCAGGCAGTGCTCGAGCAGGTCGACAAAATGGTTGAGGTCCCTAGTCTCGGCGTCGTTCATTCCCGCCGAGGCGGCGAAGAGGCGGGTGCGCAGATCACGCGTCGGTTTGACCATGGGTAGGACCCTGGCGGTTGTCTGTATGAAGCAAAAGTGAGTCAGTTGGCTGAGCAAAATCATTCCGCTTCTATTCCTCAAACGCATCGAAAGTCGGAAATAGGTCAAAAGAAAGCGTGCGTGCGGCGGGTCCCCACGACAGCAGAATCATCTGACAACTTTGACAAATAGACCCAACGCGCCGGACCCTCCGTGCAGAGAGTTAGGGAGCAGAACAGGGGATAGATAGATGGAGGGGCGAAGATGAGATGATGCGGTGGCCGTGGTAATAGACTCTGAGACATCTGCCCATACGTCTGCGTCTTCCGCAGATGGAATTGTTCCGCTCGGCCGGCCCTTCCAAACTGGGGAAGAGGGACTGTGGCCCAGCAAGGCTTGCGAATCCGAACGATCCGATAAAAACGCCTGCAAATTGACTGTGGCGGTGGTCGATGACCATTCCGGTGGCCGAAGGGCATCGCAACGCAAGCTCTCCAAGCCCACCGCTCGGACACGACGGCCCGCAGAATGTCTAGGATGCATGCATGCCTACATACATACGCATGTGTAGCCGCGCCTCAGCGCTTAAAGTCGCACTGCGCCTCAACCAGACCATCTCGGGACCGTCGGCCAAAATAAACACTTCAAGGGACTGATTGGTGCAGGGGCTCGGGGTATGAAACAAGCCCAATGCAGAAGCGTTGGACGTACGGGGAAGAGTGAAAGCAGCAAGACGCAGGGAACAGTCATCACGAGCAAATTACATACCTTTCCAAGCGCCTTGTCCCTCTCTATGCTGATGAAGTTGCCCAGCTCGTCAAAGTGCATCGCTGACAGTTGACCTCTCTTGTAAAGCTTGGGTGTGATCTTTCCGCGGATCTCCATGATGGCCTTGAGCATCTGGTTGTTGCTGTCGCCGGCGAAGAGGATCTTGCCCGTATACAGCTCGTACAGCGTGCAACCGATGGACCACATGTCGATGGCGTAGTCGTAGGGCATTCCGAGAATAACCTCGGGTGCCCTGTAAAAGCGACTGACGAGGTACGGGGTGATCTCGTTGTGTGCCGTCGCAGCGTCGGACTTGTCGATGCCGGTGCCCAAGTCGCAGATCTTGAGAACGGTTCGGCTTTCATTGACCTTGTACGGGTTAGTGAGAATCCTCTCGAATTTCTCCACGGTAGGGATACGCACCAAGATGTTGTCGGGTTTGAGATCGGCATGGATGATGCTGCATTTCCGCATGTGAGCAAGGCCGATGAAAATTTGGTGAGCATACGCCCTCGTCGCGCCCAAGTTGATGCCGACGTTGTTCCCGAATTTCTTCAAGACTTCTCGCAGGTTCAGGCTAAGGTGCTCGAACGCCATACACAGGTGGCCTTTGTGGTCAAAGTGTCGCTCAAACTTGACAATATGCTTGCGGCACTCCGGGTCCGAGTCGTTGAGCTTCTGCAAAATGGCTATTTCGGTGAAACCACCCTTTCTCAGGGCGTCGTTGTTCCTCATGATTTTGATGGCGACCAGCTTCTTGTTCGTAATATCGACGGCCCGCGCGACACCAGAGAACATACCCTTGCCCAGGGTGGACTGGACCTGGTATCGGCCGTTCAAGATCTCACCGATGCGAATCTTGTAGTACCCGTCCTTGTCGTCGCCCTCGAGAATGGCGCCGTTGGGCTGAGCGAGAGCGGGTGAAGCTTTGGTCTCATCCACGACGGCCACCTTTACAGGGTTGGGAGCAGCATACTTTTCGTCGTCAAAGTCTTCAGCAAACATGTCAAAGTCATCGTCGTCATCGCCACCCGTGGACTTCTTCGATGGTGCTTCCTGGGGCTGTTCTTGGGGTGGCTGCGTCTCGGTCTGTGCATCGAGAGCTTCGCCGTGTACGCCAACATGACCGTGTCGCATCTCGTCACGCCTCTCGTCTTCCTTCATGTCAACAGTGGGATCGTAGTCCGCTGCTGACGGACCGTCTTCTTCGGTAACTTCGCCCCCGTGGGTGTTCATGAGGTCGCTCTCGTTCACGATCTCAATAGCACCAGGCGAGCTCCCTTCTTGAGCGGGTGATCCGAAATCTGAAGACTTAGCGGAGCCGGGAGAAAGCAAGATGGGTTTCTTACTTGTGCCTGGAGTGCCCCCGTCGCCTGTACCCGGTGTGCCTGGTGTGACTTCTCGTGAGGGGGAGGTAACGGCCGGCTTTTCAGCCGCGTGCAGCGCATGAACGAGCAGCGGAGTCGCCGAGTTGGACTTTGAGAGCAGCTCATCACGGCGCCGGCGCCGGCGTTCAATCTCGGCCTCTTCGTCAATGACCATTGACTCCTCGGGCTCGTCATAGTTGTGTTCAGGCTCAACCACCTGGGGCGCGCTGCCTTCCGGCGTTAGCAGGAACCGGGTCCTCTTGGAGTGCGGAGAGACGGACGTCTGGTCTCGAGAAGGAGACACAGCAGATTTCCTGTCGCCTGCAGAGTGTTTCACGGGTTTAGCATCGTCCCTGACAGCACGAGAATCCTTCCCTACAGCGGCCCCGTTCGACGGCGTCTTCCCATTCCGCGAGTCTCGGTCTCTGTGGTCGTCGTACTTCAAGCCACGAAACGAGTCGGCGAGGCGATCGCGCCCGCCGTCTCTGCCGTAGTGATCGTCCCGGCCTCCCCGGTCATGGTGCGGGGGACGGTACGGTGATCGGGTGCGGTTGCGCGGCCTCTTGTCCGGGTAGCGGTCTCGATCGCGATCGCGCTCCCTGTCTCTCTCCCGATATGTGTCTCTGTCGCGGCTTCGGTTCCTGTCGCGGCCGTCGTAACTGTGGTTCGAGCCACGGGAGGTGGGGCGGTCCAGGTCTTCGTAAGAAACGCGCGAGCGGCGGTAGTCGTCTCGTGGGCCGTCCTCGTAGTGCACACGGAAGCGTCGCGTGTCCTGTCTTCCTCCGCCAACGTAATCGCGCTCGTCGCGGGCGCGCTTGAAGCCGCGGGGCGGGGGCGAGCGGCTCCGTCTCGGAGGGTTGTAGTGCCTGGCGGCATTGTCGTGCTCGGGAGATTTGGAGGCCGAGTATCTATCTCGGGTTCTGTCTCGACGGTCAACACCGTTTCCTTCAAACTTCTTCGGCAGTGAAGATGCCTTCAATTCCGCGGCGTCATTCTCCATGATCTCGCCTTCGTCTGAACTTGACGCCATCGGTATGATGCGACAGCAAGCGTGGTTCCACGGCCTGCCCAAACGTCGTGTCTTTTGCGCGTTGATTGCAGCAGTATCCGCCAGAGGAAGAGTCCCCTAGGTCTTTTTTGCTCGCGGAAAGCAGCAGCGACGTGTCAGCAGAGATCAGCAAAAGATTGATGCGCAGCAGGAATTGTTTGCGAACCGGATGACTGTGTCGACTCAGCTCATGGGGAAAGAGGAAAGTAAGGCGACACGAGAAAACCAGAGGGGCGAGAAGAGGTGATGGGTATGCAACGTCAAGGAAGAATGCTGTTGTCTGTCGACAGCGAGATGTGTGAGAGTGTGTATGTGTTTGTGTGTGTGTGTGTGTGTGTGTGTGTTTCAGCGATCAAGGGTCTAACGGTTTCTGGCCTTGCGCGCTGGTGTTGCTGGCTGGGATGATGATATGCGACGAACGAGTTTTGGTGGTAACAGGAGAGATACTCGACCGGAGAAATCGAGGCGCCAAGGACACCGAACCGACGTCAGGTTGTCACAGCTGGATTGTTCCGTCGTTGCGGTGGACCCTCTCAGCGGGTCGTTTCCCTTTACATGCATGTCCAGTGTATAGATGACTATCTCGCTGGTATATGTGATAATATGCTTATAGAGAACCAACCCATGTAAGCGGGGACCACTTATTTCCGCAGACCGATTCTCCAGGAGGGGCGATTTTCACCCCACGTCCGACAGACAGTCCCTTTGCGCCGCGCTTCCTGCCTCCCTCCTCTTCTCTCCGATTGATTCTACGACTCGACAACCTCGGCCACTCCACCCTTGCTATTGCTCAGCCCTCCCGCACCGAAAAGAGTCGACCTCCACGTCCCAAATACCCCTCGAAGAAAAAAAACCTCTGCAAAAATGGGTGGTGCATCTCGTGAAGGTAAGTTTGTCGTTCTTCCATGGCCGTAAGCCGCCTGCCTCCTTGCTGACAGGTTCGTTCTCCAGGTGGCAAGGCCAAGCCTCTCAAGGCCGCGAAGAAGCAGGCGAAGGATCTGGACGAGGAGGACCTCGCCTTCCTCGAGAAGAAGCGCGCCGGTAGGTCATACTGACTACTCCAGATCATTTTTTCTTCTTTCCATCCGGCCTGCGCCTCGACACTAACGCGATGATGCTTTAGAGGAGAAGGCTCGCAAGGAGCTGGCCGCCAAGGCCGGCGGCAAGGGACCTTTGAACACGGGTACCCAGGGCATCAAGAAGTCCGGCAAGAAATAAAGCGACCGTCTCCGAGGCGTCGCGGAGGGAACACAGGGTCGACAGCCTGCGCGCATCGACAATGGGCTGGCCTTTCCGGGAGCCAGAGGCAGGGCGCCTTTTCTCTCTCTCTCTCTCCCTTTTACATACCTACACGAGCATGCAATGAAATGATATCAAGGTTCTTGGGCACAGTCGGACAACCGACACACTGGCGCCGTGTACCTGCATGGATGGTGCCGGCGGCATTCTGACTTGTGTGTTGCAAATTGGCCTTCAGGTTCTAAAATTTGGCGACTCAGTACGACATTGACTCGAAACTCTTTAGGGTCGTGGTGAATCTACGACAAAAAGACAGAGGGGGGATAAACTGGAACGGGGAGTCCCTAAACAGTGGGAATGTTGCCCCTCGCAGCAAAGATTTGCACATCGTCCCAGGCACATGTCACAGCAATCCCGCCGAACCCACCGCTCCCGTCTCCATTCAGTGCACGTCTTGCAGACCAAAGGCTCGCGTCCGACTGTGTCTGTACCCTGGTACGGTACCTCCTACATCGTCGTGCCCAGCAGTGCCATTCCCCAACCACTTGGTGCCAGCTGAGCACACCCCGTAACGGGGGCCCCCCGTCAATTCCAACGAGCCTCGGACCTGACGCCGAACCAAGGGGAAAATCCAGATTTCCTTAAGCATGTGCATATGATATGATATGTATGGGACATATGGAAGAAGACTACTCCCAACAATTTCCCATCCCACCGAGCCTGCTTTAAACCGTGTGTCTGCCCCCTGCAGTAGTGGACCGACCCGCCGCTAGCTGTCATTGTGAATAACGGGTTGGGCTGTTCCCCCTTGATAAACATCGACTCATCCAAGATATCTCAACCGCGTGCAGTTGGAAAAAACAGTTGTAGAGCCCTCCCTACCTTCGTAAACTTGCAATCTCCCACGAAAAACATCCCGCTTCATTCACAGTGTCTCCAGAGAAGCCCATCGCGCTACTTTGCCACAGAACCAAGAAATAAAGAAGAAGCAAAAAAAAATAAAAAAAATGACCGCCCCCGAACCCTCCGCCGACGGCGCGTCCGGCGTCGTCAGGAACCGGAACCGCCGCCCGTCCTCCTCCGTCGCCGCCGCCGAGAGCCTCCTGTCGTCGGTGGAATCGGCCGCCGCCGGCCTCGAGAGGAAGGTCGAGGACGCCCTCCTGGTCCTGTGGGACGACCTCCCCGCCTGGCGCCGCGACAACGCCTTCATCCTGACGGGCTACCGCCCGGACTCCAACTCGTACCTCGGCTCCCTCCGCTCCCTGGCCTACCTGCACAACGAGTCCGTCAACATCTGGTCCCACCTCCTCGGCGCCGCCGCCTTCCTCGTCGCCGCCGCCGTCCTGCGCGTCGTCGCCCCGCGGTACGGCGCGGCCGCGCCCGCCGACGTCCTCGTCTTCGCCTGCTTCTTCGCCGGCGCCGTCGCCTGCCTCGGCATGAGCGCGGCCTACCACGCCATCAGCAACCACTCCCCCGAGGTCGCCAAGTGGGGCAACAAGCTCGACTACTCGGGCATCGTCCTCCTCATCGTCGGGAGCTACGTGCCCGCCTTGTACTACGGCTTCTACTGCCACCCCGGCCTGATGAAGTTTTACCTGTCGACGGTGAGTCTCTCTCTCGCTCGCTCATGCTCTCTCTCTCTCCATATACATACAAACACACAGACACACACACACACAAAACTCGACAAGGGAAACAATGCTAACAGCCCATCCCCCCCCTTCCCCCCAAAAAAGATCGTCCTCCTCGGCCTCGGCTGCGGCGCCGTCTCCTGGGTCGAGTTCTTCCGCGCCCCCGAGTGGCGCACGTTCCGGGCCTGCATGTTCGTCGCCCTCGGCGCCTCGGGCGTCGTCCCCGTCCTCCACGGCGCCGCCGTCTACGGCCGCGCCGAGATGGAGGCCCGCATGAGCCTCAGCTGGGTCGTCCTGCACGGCGCCATGTACATCCTCGGCGCCTTCCTCTACGCCCTCCGCTGGCCGGAGCGCTCGTCCCCCGGCACCTTTGACATCTGGGGCAGCTCCCACCAGATCTTCCACTTCTTCGTCGTCGCCGCCGCCGCCACGCACCTGTACGGCATGGCCAAGGCCTTTGACTACCACCACAGCGCCAGGGGCTCGCTGTGCCTGTGACGGCGCTTTCGCCGCCGCTGTCGAAGGGGGGTTTTTTGTTTTGTTTTTTTAACGAGTCCACGGTTAGAGGGAGAAAGAGAGACAAATGTGTATAGATGTTTTGTTTAAATAGAGGGTATCATTCACGCGTGCTCCCCCATCTCTGCTCGCCGTCGCCGGCCGTGTCTAGCACTCCAAACCGAGATCCATCACCCTCACCAGCCCCGATGCCATCGCCACCGCGGCCCAGCACGAGAACTCCCGGTTGGAGTTCCACGCCATGGTCGTGATCCGCGTCAGCGGCTCCGAGATTACCGCGCGCTTGGGGTCCGCAAAGTGCCCGTCCCCTTCCTCCGCGCCCCCCTGCACGTCCGCGTCGTCGTCTTCCGCGGCGTCCGCATCCGCCTTGCCTTTGCCCGTGCCCTTGCCCTTGCCCTTCCCCTTCGCTTTCGGCTTCTTTGCCTTATTCTTCTTCTCCTTGTTCTTGTTGATGGCCACTTTGGTCTTCCACGTGTCCACTTTGGGGTTGACGTTGAGCACCGGCCGGAAGCCCTGGAGAATCCGCGACGCGCCGCGGCAGCCTTCGCCGCCGCCGCCGGAATCCCGCTCCAGCACTGAGTCGCTGAGCCGCTCGCGGGGGATGTACTGGTGGTCGATGACCTTCATCTTGTGGCCAAAGTGGTGCTTCGACGCAAAGATCCTGTTGGACGGGTTCGCCGCCCAGACGGTGCCGTCCATGTACCCGACGAGGAGAAAGGGGTGGTGCGTGCCCGCGGCAAGGCAGGTGGGCAGCCGGTCGCCGTCCATGGCCTTGCGGACCTGCGCCGCGTACCACCGCGAGTGGACGAAGCCGACCGACGCGTTGAGCGGGTTCGCCGACGGCACGACGGTGAAGAAGCCCCGCAGGTGGTCGTGCCACTGGAGCAGGTTCGGCTGCGGGGTGATTGCGAAGCAGGGGAAGCTCGTCCGCTCGCACGAGGGGTCGGAGAGGTCGACCAGCGTGGTGTAGCCTGCGATGGGCGTCGACGCGACGAGGTAGGGGTCCGAGGGGTAGGCCGTGTCAATGTGCATGACGCGCGTCGAGTGCACGTCGTGGCGGGCGAGGAGAATGCGCGGCGAGATGGACCACAGCGTGAGGCAGCCGTCCGAATGGCCGAGAACGATGCGGTTGGTGTTGACCCAGGCGAAGCATGTGGCGGTCACGTTAGTCTCGGAGGGGATTCCGAGAGAGACGATGGGATGTTCAAGTTTGGCTTGCCCGGCCATCAGTACGTGGTGCCCAGGGATAGAGGGAAAGGGGTTGGGCGGGGGTGTCTTACTGAAAGCATCCTGTTCGTCGTCACCAATATCCTTGACCACGACGATATGGACCTGGCCATCGCTACAAAGCACCGCGAGGAGGCCCATGGCGCCGTTCTCTCTGTAACCAACCGGACACCACTTGAGTCTCGTGACTCTGCCCCAGCCGAAGCAGACAGTCCGAGCAAGACGGGCCGGGCTCGCAAGAGGTCTCGTGATGCCTTTTTCGTCCTTCTGGCCACAGAGCGCCCACAGCTGGATAATTCCCTTGCTCTGATCGTAAGCACCCTCGAGGTCCATCAAGTGGTCGGTGTGCGGGATGACAGCGAGCGCAAGGATCTGCGCCTCCTGCTCTGTTCTGCTGGCCCATCCCATGCCGACGACGATGCCGCCCACATCGAACATCCACCCTGCCGGCTTTTCGTCCGTGGGAGCATGGCTCGCCAAGGGTAGTCCCGACTCGGCCAACACAATACCGTCGTAAGGCGTGATTTTGACCTCTTGCTGGTCAGGGTACGGCCCAATCACGGAGACCAAGTGGCCGCCAGGCTTGAGCCGATACCCTTCGGCCTCGTCGGCGCTCATCTGCCTCTCGCCCTCGCTCGCCCCCCTGGCGTCCTTCAACCTCTCAAACCACGCTTTCGCAGACCGGTGCTGGTCCTCGACGAACTCCGGGTCCAGCCAGGGGCTCGGGACCGGAGGCGCGGGCCCGTCGGGTAACTTGCTTGGCAGAACGGCGTACCCTGCCCACCGGTTCAGCACCCAGCTGGCAACGCCGACGGCCTCCTCCTGGGGCCCGTAGAAGAAGTCGAGGACCTGTATCCTCTGCCCCCGCTTCAGCGCGCCGGTGTAGTGTCTCGTGGGCCGTCCATCGGCGTGATAGGTTCCGAGAGCAGTCACGTCTACCGGTCGTTTTTTCAGGCCGGCGGAGCTGGTGTAGGCAGGCAGCTCGTCCTCGTCGTCATCTTGGGCATTCCGCGGGCCGTCCAGCGCGAGGCCGGAAGGATCGTCGGCCTCAAAGTCGTCGTCGCCGTCGCCGTCGGCGTTCAAAGGATCATCCTCGTCGTCTTCTGGGTCCGGGGGCGGCGCCTCGAAATTTTCATCGTCAAGATCGTCGTTGACGTCGGGCGGCTCGCCGTCCGAGCCGTAGTCTATGACGGCGACGCGTCTTGTTTTATTGCGAGCTCGTGTTCTCACCATCGCGACGCGGCTACTGGGCGCATGTAACTGAGGTGAGGTGAGTGAACGAGTGAGTGAGTGAGAGCGAGTTGAAAATTGGAGGTTGAACCTCGGATTCTTGTTGGCCATCGCACTGTGTGCGCGGTGCGGAGCTTTCGTTTACAGCGACAAGAGATGTGCTCAGGGCCGCTGTGCTTCCCAAACGATAGCGGTGCGGCCAGTCGAAATACAGTGTCAACGTGAAAGCGCGCACCTCAATGTCCAACCCTCCTCTGCTTGTATCACGCTCCTCACCGACGAACCATCGCCCCCTCGAGCCAGGAGAACAGTTACCGGCTCCCGGGTCTTTCTACCTCTGAGAAACTAAACCAAGCACTTAGTTATGGAACTCTCTTCTACAAAGTTGATGTGCTATCTGATCTGACCGACAGGCAGCTCACCCTGAAGCTCCGTCCGTCTTCGCTTGCACTTTGAAACTGACCAAGGCTACTACTAGCACACGAATTGTAAGAACAACGCGCGGCAAGATGTCCGTTTCCACTACGACAAGATCAAATGCTACGTTCAATCTTGCTGGCCCGGCTTAAGGCCTGCGCAAAGGCCATAGCTGTACCGAAATGCTCGAGTGGCAGGCAGAGTTTGTCTTTCCAGCACACCGCCCCAAGAAACCGAGAAAGGGACGTAGATGGCTGCGCAGCCTAGAAAATCCCCCTGACGGCAAACAACACCGGTGTAGAACACTACGTCAGCATTCTTTCGTCATACTTAGCATCTCGGAATGTGCTCTTGCGCGTCTCGTTCGGGGTGGTTCAGTCGTGGCTGGAGACTCGGGATTGTTCGACATCATTGGGGGGCTTGGAATAGAACTTTGATATGAGATTTTGGTGTTATGGACGACAGCCAGCATGAACCTGGTCGTGGGAAAACACCCTTACGAGTTTCACTCCGGGCATGGTCAACAGCGCGGCCCTGACGTGTTCGTCCTTGATATCCAACGACGCCGCCGCCGCCGCCGTAGCCGCAGAAGCCCGCGTTTCCGCCTCTGACGCTTCCCTGCCCGACTGCCCTCCCGTCCCCCCTCCAATCCGCCCTTCAACCTCTCCTCCGATCTTCGCCGCTGTCATCTCCTCCGCTTTGGCCATCACCCACCCTGTCGCAACCTCGCTCATCCACGTCGTGGGCAACCGCTGCATCCAGCCTTCGTCCCTCGGGCACGTCCCGACGCCGGACTCCCTCTCCCTCGCCCAGGCCTCCAGGTCGAACGCGCAGAACACGGGGTTCCGCCAGTGCTCCCGCAGGACGCCCTTGACCCACGCGATCTCACCCGCGTTCTCGAGGTCCATGGTGACGACGGTCGTGCCGCCGCCGCCGCCGCCGCCGCCGCCGAAGAGGCGCCTCGCGACGCCGACGTCCCAGGCGCAGGGGCTGACCGAGACGGCATCGAACACGAGGCTGAGCCGCCTGAGACGGGCCGTCTGCCGGAACAGGCGGGCGAACCACTCCGCCTCGGCGCGCGGGGCGAGGATGTGCTGCGCACCGCGTACGAGGCCCCTGCTGCCGCGCGGCTCGTCGCCCGCGACGTCGACCCGCCTGTCCAGCTCGAGCACATCGTGGCAGCTGTCGAACCAGTGCCGGGTCGTCCGCGCAGGGCTCTCGGGGTCGGCGGCGGCGGCGGCGGCATCGTACTGGAGGAAGACGATCCCCCCGCTTCGCGTTGCTACCGCCCGCGCCTCGCGGCAGGCCCCGGCGATGGCGGGCGGGCTCATGGGCGGCGTTGCGTGCTTCTTGCCGGCCCGCCTCGATAGCCGCAGGACCCGGGTGGGGATGACGAGTGACCAGATGCGGTGTCTTAGCTCGGGCGGCAGCCGCCGGAATTGCGGAAAGGAGGGCGCCGACCCTTGGTGACCGAGGCGCCTCTCTATCGCGTCGAGTCTCTCTTCCAAGGCCCTTTGTGATTGCGCGATCTTTTCCAGGAGGCTGATTGTCTGCGACTGCAACTCGGTCGCCATTGTCTCGTCGGTTGGGACCGTGTGGTCTATAGATTAGTCAAGTCGCAAGACTCCAAGCAGTCGTTTGGTGACAGGGCAGCCAGACACCCATCGGGCTTTTGAGCCCACTCCCGTCGGGTAAATATAAGATCATGATATGATCGGAGACCGAACGGGCCTCAGACCGGGAGCTGCGGGCAGCCATTGACCGCACTTTTGGAGTGTTTCCGACTCCGCCCTCGTCGCTCTTGGCTTCCTGTCCTGATTAGCGCATCGTCTGTTCGCAAATGGTTTGTCATTCTGCCACAGCATGCAAGCCTTGTAACTAAGCATCTTGGTAAGCGGAGCGAGCGTCTGATTGTGCATGCAAAATCCGTGCGAAGCTCCGTTCATTGGCAAGTTTATTGGGGGTGAGGCAGCGGCCCCGCTCCAATTGGATGCGTGCCATCCTTCGGACCCCACGGATACGCGCAACACACGTCCTGTTTGCCTCTTCTTTTTACTATTATTATTTCCTCTTTCGGCTTTTCCCTTTCTACAGCTTGAAGTCGGCATTGTTCTTTTCCCAACCCCGCGGCGTCTCGTCTAGGTCGGCAACCTTTTCGACTAGTCTCAGCTTGAGATTCCGGTTTCGCTCGGTGCAGAGCTCGTACGTCGTGCTGAGGTTGAAGAGAAGGGTGTGCGACGAGTAGCCGGCGCTCACCATGTCCTCGAACACGGATCGGGCCTATCTGGTCAGCAAGGCATCACGTGCAAGTCAGAAGCCGAATCTCACCTCTGTAAGCTTGCCAGTGTAGAGGAGGCACACTGCGAGGTTGACCCCGACCATTTCATCCTCCAACTCCTCCTTCAGTCCCTGCCAGCACTGCAGTGCTGTGTCGTATTCGCCGTCGGCCATATGGCAAAGTGCGGTGACGACCGTCTCAGCATGCTTTCCGTCCTCTCCTATATCCAGGAAACAGCTACGTGCGGCCTCCGTATCCCCGAGGTGCAGCCACAAAAGCGCCCGGGACAGTGCCATCTTGCCGTCGCCGTGGTCCTTGAGCGCCTTCAAGTGATGCGCAGCGCCGGCCAGATCGTCCATCTCGATCAGGGCACCAGCAACGTTGATGCCCAGGTCGCTTAGCCGTGCCTTCCAAAGCTCCCGCGCCGAGTTGTCGTGCCGAGTCTTCGCCTTGGTGATTTGCTCTCGCGCTTCCCTCGCCAAATCGTGATAGCTCATGACGGACCTCCGCGGGTCGTTGAAACCGATTGCCTGCAGCCGCACATTGAGGACCCGCAGCTCCCAGGGCACGAGGTGTTCGCCGGTGGTCTCATCCATATAGACGCCGGCGTTGAGATCTCCCAGTGCCCTGACCTCCTGAGCCGCTATCGATGTTGCGTCGATGAGTGTCAGGCACGCCAGTCGCGTGTACAGCAGGCTGAATATTCTGTCATGGTCCGAGGGGTCAACACTACCTCGCACCGCCCCCCCCGTGGCTGTGAGTTCTTGAACAGCAGCGATGGCAGCCGCTCGGAAATGGCCTTTAGCTACAAGGTCTTCCAATGACGCATCGGCTGGAGGTTGCTTGGACGAGTTTCTGAAGGCAGACGGGATGTTGGCCGGGTTGACATTGTGGTAAATTTCTGGACGCAGGAGAAATTCAAAGTCCTTGGTGACGGTTGTCTTCACAGCCGGCGTCGGGGAATGCGGCACAGCCGGCGACCGTTGGCCGGATATCGGGCGCTGCCGCGTCGGTTCTTCCTTTGCGACAGCCTTGGGCGACAACGGGTCCTCCAGAGGTGTTCTGTGAGAGCGCGTCAGTCACTGAGTCGCACTTGGATGAGAGGGGCCTCACTCGTCCAGGTCCAGCGGGCCCTTGGTAGAAGACCTAGGACGAACAGCTAAACATTGGTTCACTGTCAGTTTCATCTGAGCCTCAACTTACACACCTGTCCTCCGGTCCGGGCTTCGTTCACAAGGCTCGAACTCTAGCACCTTGGAGGACCACTGCAGCAGAGCGGCATGGGTACACAACAGCGTAAGAGGACCCGTGGAGGCCGGTACGGCAAGTAGACAAAAGACCTACCTCTCGTTACTGAAATGGTTCGACCATGTCCGCGATTCACTGATGGCTGGCTCATATTGTTGACCCAAGATCCTGTGGTTCTGGAAGGTGTTGATGAAGGAGCAAGGAAATACGCATCGTCCAGAAGTGCCCAGGTACCGATGTCACTTGGTCCGTGCCGCGCCGTAACTAGCGAGGGGGGAGAGCTAGGGTGTTGAGAGTCGGAGAAACGGCGGTTATTTGATCGTCACTAGCTATTAATACCCCCCTCCTCGCACCGCTCAAGAAAACATCTTACCATGTGATAGTGGTCTTCCAAGATTAATCACATTCACTGGACGCCCATGGAGACAAGTTACTTCAGGTTCAGCAAAGGTGGCGTGACAAAGACTTCTATTAGCCGGCGAGGATATCTAAACCGAAAGGCAGAGCTTTTGATCAACCCTAATATCTGAATTTTCCATCGGATATTCGTTCTCTAACCCTTGGCAGCACCGGCCTTGATGAGCAAGATGTCTCCGTCTTCCACGACGTAGTCCTTGCCCTTGGTCATAACCTTGCCCTTGGCCTTGACTTCGGCTTCGTTGCCAAGCTCCTTCAGGGTCGTGAAGTTGTAGACGAGAGCCTGGATAAAGGTCTTCTCAAAGTCAGTGTGAATGACACCGGCAGCCTGGGGCGCCTTGGTGCCGTTGCGGATGGTCCACTGGCGGACTTCGTCCGTGCCGGTGGTGAAGAAGCTGCCGAGGTTGAGGACCTTGCGCATCTGAAGGACGATCTTGGGCAGAGCAGACTCAGCGCCGACCTTCTTCTGCTCCTCCTTGGACTCCTCCTCAGTCTCGAAGCGAGTCAGACGCTCCTCAAAGGAGACGGAGATGGGGATGATGGGGTCACCCTGAGCGTGCTCCTTGACCCACTCGGCGACCTTGGGAAGGTACTTGTTCTTCTTGCGAATGAAGTCCTTCTCCGAAAGGTTCACCAGGTAGACGACGGGCTTCGCAGTCAGGAGGAACAAGGGGTTGATGACTTCGACCTGGGATATTGTCAGCTCGACGTCTTGCAGATAAATACGCAGGATCAAGCGAGAAACATAATGTCGTCGTATCAGAACGGGTTTCTTATCTCAGTAGACCTTGGGCCTTCGAAGAGCTGGGTTAAGATTATCGGACCATGGGTCCTTTGTCATCATTTGACGGGCAGGGGTGCGCAAGAGTGCTTGGTAGGTGGGCACGCGAAAGAAAAAAACAAGTAGAAAAAACGAAAAGAGTGCTGTCTTACCTCCTTGGGACCCCAGTTGCCCTTACGGACTTCGTTGCCGTCCTTGAGGAACTGGAGAATCTTCTCCATGGTGGCTTGCTCCTCCATGGCCTTCTTGTGCTCGAGACCCTTGCCACCAGAGCGGGTCTTCTTCTTCTGGTTCTCGAGGGCCTTCTCGGTGAACTCAATGTCCTTCAATCGCAGCTCGTCGCTGATGATCTCGAGATCACGAGTGGGGTTGACGTCACCCTCAACGTGGATGATCTCGGCATCGTCGAAGCAGCGAACGACTTGGAAGATGGCATCGACGGCGCGGATGTGCGACAAGAAGGCGTTGCCAAGACCGGCACCGGTTGAGGCACCTCGCGTCAGGCCAGCGATATCGTAGACCGTCAGGTTGGCGGGGACGCGCGACTTGGGATTGTACTTTTCGCAAAGCCAATCATAGCGTTCGTCGGGGACGATGACGCGCGCCTCCTCGGGGTCGATGGTAGCATAGGGAAAGTTGGCAGGGTTTCCCAGGTTGCACTTGGTAATGGCCTGGAAGAGGGTTGACTTTCCAACGTTTGCAAGGCCAACCTGAAGAGGGGGTCAGCCTGATCCCGCACAGGTTCTAAGGCGTAGCACCCACAATTCCACTCTTCAGGTTGTTACCGGGCCTGCCCAGGAGAATCTTCTCTTCGACGACTTGCTTCTTGGGAGGCATGGTGCGTCTTGATTTTGCGTACTGACGGGTGGTCTTGTAGAGTACGGTGCACTTGAGCACTGGAGCTTGGCGAAAGGCAGAGCTAGCTGCGCGGGGAAGGAAAGAGGGGGATGGAGAAGCGAAGAGAGGGAAGAGGATGAAGGACGTCGTTTTGACGACTCTGGCCGTGCGACCAGCCCTCAATCACGCGGATTGCCCGAGCTTGGGAGAGTAGAGCGGTAAAGAAGAGAGAGAGAGAGAGGAGGGAGAAAGAGGAGGAAGAAATCACGAGGATTGTTGATCAAGAAGAAAAAGCTTTTGCGCCAGGCGGTTGTGTGGCCTTGGTAATGAAATTTAACGGGCCCCACCAAAAAGGAACGGGGCGGCGGGCGCGGGGAGGGAGTGCCTGAAGGGGTCGGCGATACGGCAGAATAAAAGACCGGCCGGGATGGCGTGCCTAGGTAGGTAGGTACATGAATGGACGGTCTAAGCTTACCTAAGACATCTCGGGACTCATTTTACGGTACATCTTGGGTAGGTATCTATGTACCTACCTATCATGACAAGCATGTCCTTACGCAGCTGGGAGCGTGCAGAGCAGGAACGAACCTACTCAGTCAGTATTCTCGCATACCTACCCTACCTAGGTAGGTATGTAAGCTAAGCTAGGCTGCACCGGAAGCAAGCTGGAGGAAAGCACGGGGTTGGGGCACGCACTCGCTGCATGTATGTATGTCGTCGTGTTGCGACTCGCCGCGCCCTCTGACCTCATTTCTCGGCTTCTCATTGGGTCGCATCGTGCGCTGCCCGCTTGCGGTGAAGAGTACTTTGCTGTCCCACCCGTCAGCGCCTAACTTGTGCTGCCTGTGCCGACTTCCCAAAGTATATTTCTGTTGGACCAGTGACAGCAGCCCTTGCGTTCATTACCTTTGTAGCTGACGTCCGCATCCTGCGCCGGGCACCGCCGAGCTAATAACGCTTGGCTCCCTACCTATTGCCCAGTGGCCCGCGAGGCGAGGCGAGGCGAGGCGACGGGAGCGTGTTGACGAGGAAGAGGAGGCAGACATGTTCTCTGCCGGCTGCATAAGGTAGGTAGGTCGGTCGGTAGGTAGGTAGGTAGTGTTTGCCGCAGCCAGCCGGTTATTCAGAGACGGTTTGATTACCGAAACATCCTCCCATTCATTCATTCACCTTTGTCCTGTCTGCATAGATTTACACACCTGCTCTCCTAAAAAAAAACCATTCTTATCACATCGGGGTACATGTACCTGAACAGCTCCGTTTCTTACTTCGTCTCATCTTACCCCCGAAAGCCCCTCCTCCCACTTAGGATACGACGACTCGTGCTACCTTGCGACGATCTACGCGGCAGAGAAGGTAAGACGAGAGCGAGCGCGCGAGAGAGAGACAGAAAAAAAAAATCGCTTCCACAGCTGGTCGAAAATGGCTCCCCGACCGGGCAATCCCAGACAATCCGTTGCGTCGCACAGATCGACATTATCGCTGTCAAAGACCGAAGTCACCATCCACGTCTACGACCTGCTTCCTGTAAGTTGCTGGACCCACCCCCCGATACTCGGTGCTAGGTACCGTCAAACCGCCAGCTAATCCATTCGCCAGCCAGGACGGTTATCATCCGTTCTCTGGACGGTCGGAGCCTCTCTTCTCCACTCGGGCGTCGTGATCAATGGCAGAGAATACGCGTACGGCGGACATGAGCGACGCGGAGTGACGGGAGTCTACTGGACGAAGCCCAAGACCGAGCCGCCCGGCGGCACCTTCAAGTCCGAGATCCTCCACGGCTTCACCTTTGCGACTCAGGCCGAGATCGATGCGATACTGGAAGAAGCCTCCAGGGAGTTCCTCGGCACCTCGTACAATCTTTTGACCAAGAACTGCAACCACTTCACCTCGTACCTGTGCAAGAAGCTCACCGGACGCCCCGGGCCTGGCTGGCTAAACCGCGCGGCAAGCATCGGCGTCGCCTTGCCATGTGTCGTCCCCCGCGACTGGATCGACCCGCCCGAGTACGAGACCGCCGACGGCGCCCTCCTGGAGGACGACGACGACCATGCGCACGAAGGCTCTAGGATGCTGAAGCAGTCGCCGCCCAGATTCCTTGCCGAGAGTGTAAAGGGCCAAGCCGCCAATGCCGACTGGGACAGCGAGGAAGAACGCCGCCGCGGCGGCAACGGCAAGGGCAAGAAGGCCGTGAGGGACACGACGGGGCGCGACCTGCCTGCCGCCGAGAGGGCCCCTGCTCCCAAGTAAGAGCATGGTCGCCGAGACGATGATACCATCCATGCGGCACATTCGGGGTTACAGGACTGGCGTTTTTGCTTGGTAGGGGGGATTGGGCGGCGTATAGCACTTGATACCAGAGGGGTTGGACATCTGCATCCCGACATAAACACTTGAATGCAAGGAAAACTGCTCTTGCGATATATAGTACAGTTGTACAGATATTGTACATGCGTTTTGATTGCGTCCTCCGCAGTTCCCAGCCGCCCGCCCGCGTGTTCCCCATCACGTTAGATACGCCTCGGGTTCTTGCTCTTGGTTCCACCAAACTTGAGCCTCGTCGAGTCGGCCACCCGGATAACCTTGCTTCTCCAAATCTTGCCTTCGGGGGCCATGAGCACCTTGATTGCCGCATCGCGTCCCACGCCGAATCCTCTCAGCAAAATCTCAAGCTTGTTGATCTTCTTGTGCCATCCCCCGTAAACCAACTTCTCCAGGACATACGCCGTCAACTGGTACGCCCCATCATAACCCCTTCTCTTGCCCTTCTTGAAGCCAATGTTGCCGGTCGAGAGGGAGATGATGGCGCCGCGGTCTGGTTTTGTGACCGTAACATGTGTGTTGTGCTTGTGAGAGTAGACGTGCAGGTGGTATGGCTCCAAGAGATCTTCTTGGTCGGGAACCAGGTCGTCGAGGCCTGAGCCGACGGCGCTGGGGGTGCTGGCGGCACGGTTCAGGGTGTCGAGCAGCGAGCTGTGGGAATCATTCGTCAGGCTCGGAGCGGGTGATTTAGCGGCCGCAGCTGGCGAGCGCGAGCCGTACATGGCGGCGAGGAGCGCCTGGCCTCCTGTCTTGGCATCATCGGCACGCGGTGCTGGGGTCTGGGAGAATGGCCGGACGAGGGCAGGAGAGCATCGCGAGATTGGTGATGTGCGAGCGGCGTTCTGGAAGATGGATCTCGCCAGGAGGCGGGTCGTCGATGCGGAGCTCATCGTGCGAGAGACAGACGGTGTGTGTGTGTGGCCTTTGCTATCGCAGTTGGGAGGGCCTACACGACGTGACGATGACCCGTGAAGTTTTCAGAAATTTGGCAAAGCTCCCCGTTGAAGGCCTGGAGACGTTGGCGTTGTCTGATTGGTGCCAAGGGACCCCAAGGGGCGCCGGGTCGTCTTCGGGTGAACAGGGGCCCAGATTTTTCCGCGCTCCGCCTGTGCAACCGAAATCGCAGAGCTTCCAACGTCTGGACTCGGTCCCGTCGCGAGCCAAAATTTCTCTGCACCTTTTACTCGCCCCCCTCCCCGAATCGTCATCCGCATCCCCCTTCCGCCCCTCTTCCCCTTGTCCCTTTTCCTGTCTGTCTCTTTGCTCATCGTCGGGAGGCGGTCGGCTTGGAACATCACACATTATGAACTCTTTAGTGCAAGCAGCGAGGAGCAATCCTCAGAATGCTCTTGTCAGAGCTTCCGCGCGAGCGGTCCAAACCCACGGCAGGACGCCCGCATACCGCCGGTTACTATCCACAGATCTCGGTGGCAATGCCGCGCTAGCATTCTCACGACAACCCTCCGCATTCCGAACCACCCCGCTGCGGTCGCAGTTCCTCCCCGAAGATGTGCGCTTCATCTCAAGCTCGATGCAGTCGCGCTCCTTCCACCTGGCGGCCCGGCAGCTCCAGAAGCAGCAGACCGAAACCCCCAAGTCCCCCGAGGAGACGAAGACCAAGGAAGCCGAGGAGGAGGCCAAGGAGGAGTCCTCCGAGAAGAAGGAGGGCGAGGAGAAGGCCGAGGGAAAAGAGGAGGGCCAAGAGGGCGAGCAGAAGCAAAAGAAGGATGATGCGCCGCCCCCTCCGCCCCACGGCGACAAGACCCCGTGGGAGGTCTTCAGAGAGACTCTGCAGACCGAGTTCAGCAAGTCCAAGGAGTGGAACGAGTCGACAAAGGCGCTCTCTGGTGAAATCCAGGATTTCGCCGAGAGTGAGAGGGTTCGCAAGGCCCGCGAGGCCTACGAGAAGTCGTCTGGTGCCATTTCCTCCGCCGCGACCACCGCCGTTAAGACCACTGCTGGAGCAATCGGCAAGGGTGCCGCCTGGACCTGGGACACTACCGCCATGAAGGGCGTGCGTAAGGTCGCCAGCGTCACGGGAGACGCCCTCGACAAGGCGACGAAGCCTATCCGTGAGACCGAGGCATACAAGAACGTCAAGGAAGTTATCGACGATGGCAGCAGCTCCCGCTACGGAGGTTGGGTTGAGAAGGAGGAACGTAGGAAGAAGCGCGAGGCCGAGGCGCTCAAGTCTGGCAAGCCTGAGATCTTTGAGGAGGACCCCAAGTAAGCTGTCAGGAGCTCATCTTTGCAAGCATGCAACTAACCTCACCGAAGCGCCGGCACCAACGTTACGCTCCACAAGGACGCCGCCTGGAAGGAGGCGTGGAGGGATTTCAAGGACTCCAACAAGTTCGCCCAGGGTCTCTTCAGCGCCGGCAAGGTGTACCGCGAATCCGACAACCCCCTCATCGAGACCGCACGACTGGTTACGGACAAGATTGGAGGCTGGTTCGCCGAGAACGAGACGGCGCAGGTCATCAAGAAGTTCCGCTCGATGGACCCCAACTTCCAGACGGAACCCTTCCTGAAGGAGCTCCGCGAGTACATTCTGCCCGAGGTCCTCGACGCCTATGTCAAGGGCGACATCGAGACCCTGAAGCTCTGGCTGTCCGAGGCCCAGTACTCCGTTTACGAGGCCCTGACGAAGCAATACCTGACGGCCGGCCTGAAGTCGGACGGCAAGATCCTCGACATCCGCCATGTCGACATTGTCCGCGCGCGCATGCTCGAACCCGGCGAAATCCCCGTCTTCGTTATCACTTGCAGGACGCAGGAGGTCCACGTCTACCGCAACGCCAAGTCTGGCGAGCTCGCGGCAGGCATGGAGGACAAGGTGCAGTTGGTGACGTACGCCATCGGTATCACCCGCGTGCCGGAGGACGTCAGCAACCCCGAGACGAGGGGATGGCGTCTCATCGAGATGCAGAAGAGCGGAAAGGACTACTACTAAGCTAACCAATTACCAACAACCACGGACGTGACCCCTTCCCCCTCTTAGGGGGGGGTGGGCGGTCATGTCTTTCTCTCAACTGTAAACGCGAGGCAGGCCCGAGGATGTTGGATGATGAACAAAACACCCCTCCCCTCGTAAACAAAAACCCTTTCAGCCGACAAAAAAGTGTTTTATTACTTGTACAAAAAACTTTAGACCGGGGGGCATATTGGAACTGGCGAACATTGGGCGAAATTGCTGCAATGGCGAAGCGCGGTCGGCAGGAGGGAGAAGGAAAAAAAACCAAACACCGCTCTCGAAGGCTGTATGTGTGTGTACGTGTAGAAGAGACATGTCTCTCATTGTAGGAGAGGCGATTACCATATTCGCGATGTAATACCACGAGACCCAAGCGTCTTCATCCCAAGCAAGCTCCGAGCAGTGTCCCTCTTCCCTCGCCGCCACTCGTCTTGACGGGACCGTCCGCTCCTCACCCTGCCCCGCGGCATCCTGCACCTGGTCTCTCGTTGCCTCCTCTCCTGGGCCCTGCTCTTCCCTTTCTTCTTCGCCCTCTCCATCTCCTGCTCCTCCCTCAGTGCCTCCCTGACCTCCGTCAACACCTTGTAGTGCTCTGCGGTCTCGTAGGTGGTGGGGGGCGAAGAGGATGTGAATGGGCCTCTGGTCCACTACTTGAATGAGTAGCCTTCTTGGCCGGTCTCGCGCCAGACATAGAATGGCGATGTTTCCATTTTGAGGAGTGGAGTTTTGTTCTTCACTTTTGGAAAAAGTCGGTCGAGCCGCGGGTTGATGGTCAGCCTGACCTCAACGCCGACTTTTACGAGCTTGAACTCTTGACCAGGAAGATTGATTGCCTTCACGTTAGTCTCATAGTTGTCGCAAACGTCTCTCAGTAATGAGATGAATGAGACAGACACAAAGAAGAGGGACGCATGCCGGCAGATGTATCGCGCATCTGATATGAGAATGGCGTCTGCTCACGAACCCTCCTTGGAGATGGTACTTGAGGCAATCTATGGGTATAACCACCATGTATGTGCATTAATGTTGCCTGAAAGCAAGGACGGCTTTTGATATGTTCACCCAGCTTGCCTTTAGATTAAGAACCGGTCTCTGGAGATCATCGAAGACAGCCTGCTTAGGCTGGATGCTCCAATGTGGCATCAAGAGAGGGGGGTCTTGAGTACAGTCCACTGCGGGATGGATGTTATGACATCTCAGTACAGGCTTTGTGCTATTGCACAAATCTTGAGATATGATTCTATCTGTGAAACGGAATCGGAAACTTTGGCCTTAATTTTGAGTTACCATATACAGCAGAAGCTATTTCTGAAGCATGTGAACCCCAAGAAGCCATATAAGAGTCTCGTCACCAGCCCGGGGAACATTTGGTTTGTATTTTTACTGACATCTCACCATATCCAATATTTGATCGCCCCTTCTTATCCATCGAATTTCTCGTGTCATCAAGGTACGGCTAGAACTGTGTCGTTTTGTCTCCAAGCTAACAGTGCAGGTACTTCATCAAGCACGGAATCCAACATGACCAGAGCCCTCCGACTCGCACCGCCCAAGCAGTCTGCGGCGGCACTGAAAGAAATCCCTCCTCCCGACTGTGGCAATTGCAAAGCAGCCGCCCGCCGCTACATCACAGGGCACTCCAACCGAAAAGGCAACGCCGGGAGGCCGTACTACAGATGCTGCGGGGTGTTTTACTGTTTTGCAGACCTCCGGGGTTATCACCCAGACAACCCTCGTTGCAACTGTGATCGCCCGAGCAGGATGCAAATCGCTGGACCTGAGCGGAACCCACCCGGCGGGCTTCACTATGTTTGTATGTGGGGGGGTTGCGACTTCTACTTGGCTCATGTCGACGAGAATGGGAAACAGGAATGCTTTAGTTGGCGACGCTATGGTGAGACAAGCCCTACTAGGTGCAACTAGCTTCGAAGGTGTGGCACTAAGGTCATGTTGGGAATTATATGCCAGTGGAAGCTGAAAAATGAACTGGTATTGTGACTTTGAGAAGCAGCTTGACCAAGTCATTGTGTAATTCATATCAATGTTAATGAGCCCCTGGCCTTGCGCGGGTGGTCCGTCTCTCTGATAGCCAGTGCTGCCACCACCGCCACCAGCTGCCTCTTCTCATCCTCACGGCGCCGCCCGGCTCAGCCAGAACCAGACAGCAGACCGGCCAGCTGCTCATGCCTCTTCACGGCATCATCAAAGCTCGCCAGCCCCTCCGCCCCCTCCCCCTGCGCCCAGGCCTCGTACACGGCCCCGATGCACCGGGCCGGCACGCGCAGCTCGTCCTGCCAGCCCGCCCACGACCACGCGACGCGCTCGACCTCGTCGCTCGCGAAGTCGTGGACCTCGATGCGCACCCCGTCGACGTCGGCGAACGCCTGCAGCGCCACGCTGCTCTGGGACGTGAGGCGGATCTCGCCCCGCTCGCCGTGGACGGTCCACAGGAGCTGCGGGTCGCCGGGGAACGGCTGGCCGCGGCGGAAGCGCGCGAGGAGCGTGGCGCCCGGGGCGACGAGGTCCGACGCCGCGAGCGCCGCGGTCACGGACACGAGGTCGGGGACGTCGGTCGGGACCGTCTCGACGATCTGCCTGGTCACCGGGTCGCGGACGCGGACGCTGGGCCGTTGGATCTGGGTGTGGCTTTGCTCGATGGTAGCCTCGCCCAAGGCGTATTGGACTTGGTCGAACACTTTTGAAGATTGCCCCCCCCCCCCATGTCAGCCGGTCCAACACGCAGAAAACCGGGGTGGAAGAAGGGATATCGCTCGGGACTTACGGTGGCCGAACCCGATGGTGACGACGTTCCCCCCAACCTCGCGCTGAGTGAAGTACTTCAGCCCGGGCGGGACCATTTCGCGGTCGAGCGTGCCGCCGGCGGCCTTGACCTCGCTGCTCAGGACCTTGCCGATCCGGCCCTCCTCCAGCAGGCCGCGGACCACGAGCAGCGCCGGCGCGAACCGCCCCTGCACGCCGACCGCCGTCCGGGACCCGCTCGCCCGCGCGGCGTCCGCCAGCTCCCGCGCGCGACCGGCGTTCTCCGCGAGCGGCCACTCGACGTACACGTTCTGGCCGGCCCGCAAGCTCGGCAGCGCCGTGTCGTAGTGCTGGTCGACGCGCGTGCAGACGACGACGAGGTCGATGTCCGGGTCCGCGGCCAGGTCGGCGGGGCTGCCGTAGGCCTTGGTCGCGGCGGGCAGGGCGTACGTCTCGATGGCGCGGCGGGCGGCCTCGACGCTGGAGTTGCAGAGGGCCGCGATGGTGTACTTTGAGCGGCCGAGCGGGGAGAGAAGGTAGGGGAGGTGAGCGCTGCTCGCCCAGGCCGTCTTGGCGGAGGAGGAGAGCCCGATGATGCCGACGCGGATGGGTGCCATTTTGGGGGGAGGATCGGTTTCTGTCCCTCTTTTTTGCTCGACCCTTTCTTTATTTTCAACTTTGACTTTGTTTTACAGATCAAGGTGGAATGCTTGTCAACTGTGTATGAGGGGACTCGAGTGAAATTTGTAGGCGCGAATGTATGTATGTATGTATGCAAGTGGTGGATGGTGTTATCCTTGGATTTGTAAGCCCCTCCCTGATGACCGCATGGCTTTGTGGCTACGATAGATGAGGGGTTTCCTGCCGCCTTATTTGTAATCTGCTTGTTTCAATAACAATTTGTACTTCTCCAATGAGTATTACAGCCGATCACGGCATTCGCCAAGCGCCGTGGTGAGTGAAGTTGCTTTCCGTGGGGGGGAGGGGGTCCCGGATCTTGTAAGTGTACTGTGCATCGGAGCCCAATACGATGTCGTTTTTCAACGGCGTTCCACGGCCCTCGGAATTTTAGTCATCTGCCGCTGTCGGATGGTTTCTAATAGTTTCCGACTTCTGATCAAACCTAGTCATGTTTTGTGGTCATGGCCAGCTTTACATATGTCAATCTCGCTGGGCTCAGCAGTTGGCGGCGTGCGTAAACTCCAACTCGTGAAACCATCAAGTGTAAGCCAAAGAGTCCAAAGTTGCTTGCAAAGATTTGATTACCAAAGGGCGTCCGTCCTATGCCCCCCAAATGCCATATCCAGCATGCTACGGCCTGGCCAAGCCACAGCACATGAATTAGTAATGTACAATGGCTAGTATTACCTCCTCACAGCATCTCGTCGACTCCAAAGCTCTCGTCTGCCCCGTCAATATCGTACCCCATCGCCCTTGCATTCTCCACTCTCTCACTGGCCACGCGCGCGGCATGCCAAGCATCCCATTTGGCCTTGTCCTCTGACGATTCTACCGGCGGCTTCAATAACCCCCTCTTGCGGAGGCGGCGGCGGTGTTGCCGCTTTTCGTAGAAGCTGAGAGTGTCCATGTCGACAGTTGTAATGTCGGTGCCGGTGACAAAGTCTACGGCGTCTGCCCAAAGATCTGAAGCCTCTTCAGAGAACTGGTTGGCGATCTGGCGACCCCACCCATTTGTAGCCCACTGGTCAAGCTTCACCGGGATGGCAACGCCCCAGGTCGGGTCTGTCGAGGACCAGACACATGGCGTTGAGGAGCAGGTAGCAGGTCGGCAGTAGAACTCGCACATGGCCGACTCGGCAGCGTACCATATCGAGACGAGGAGGAAAATCAGGCCGACAAAAGTCAACCGGAAAGGCTTGCGGTTATAGAGGCTCGGCACAGGAAGGTGAAGATAGGAGACCTCCTTGATAGGAGTTGCTGCGGCACAATCCGGACAGTCGCGGGCGTGATCTGGGTGGTGACGATGATGCGACGCTTTTTTCGATTGCTGCTCCTCTGAGCCCTCCTTAACCATCGCCCTATCGCCTTGTTTGCCCTCGGCATGAGCTACCTGGCCCTCCAGGCGCTCGATGCCCTGCTTGGCTGTGCGGATGCTGAGAAGCCCGTCTTTCAACGTCTTGCTCATCCTGTCGTACTGCTCTAGTTCTTGATCTCGTTCCGTCTTTGTGAGATTTGGTTTCGCCGCGACCTCCTCTCTCTTGATCGAGATCTCGTCAAGCATAGACTCGATCGCAGGGGGGGGTGTGCTTTGAAGTTTTTCCAAGTTGAACATCTCTTCGAAATCGTCGAGAGTCGAGTCCTCAATCTGGTGTCTACGCTGAAGCTCAAGGAGGTCGTCTTTGACAGTAGGCGGCTTGACCGAGTTGGTTAGAGGAGGGCGTGGCCGAGAAGTCGACCTAGTGCGACGTCGCAGTGTGGAGGTTGTAGCTGTCCCCGTGGACTGTGACCACCGCTCTTTGTCATCACTTGCTTCGGGACGGCCCTCGCCGCCTTTGAAGAAAGAGCCGGCCCTTGATGCAGGGCGAGAGCCTCGACGAGAAGGTGGCCTGCTGTCGCTTGCCGTTGATGTCGTCTCGGGTCTGGTCAAGGGCTTGACGTCTTCTTGGATGTGTTCAACTCGTGTCGTCGCAGGCGTCTCAACGTAGGCGCCAGTTACTCTGGGGGTGGGCAGGGACAACGGGTCGGCCTTGACAGGTCGTGGGGTTTCATCGGCGAAGAGGTTCTTATCCTCATCCTCGGTGGAGGGTTCCACAGATGGTGCCCTCACCGATCCTCGTTCGGACTGGTTATCGGCAGGCGCAAATAGTTTCATTTCTTGTTCGATGCGGTCGGTCGGATCACTGTCTGAAGAAGCCATGCTCTTTCGACCGTCCTTAGCGGAGTCAGTTGAGCGTTGACGGCGTTCTCGGCGTCGTCCAGCAAATCCTCCGGCAGATTTCGGCCTCTCTTCTTCTGGTAGTTTGGGTTCATTCGTAGGGCGAGGTGTTGGATCGCCCGCCTTCTCAACAAGAGCCGGTTTGGGAGCTTTGGCGTCTTCCTTCAGGCTGGGTCGCGGCGGACTGGCTTTCGACACCGGCTCGGGAACCGGCCGTTCGGGCTCATTTCTACGCTCACTTCTGCGTCGCCGTAATGGAGCCTCTTTAACGGGCTCTTCTGCTGTTTCCTTCGGCTGCTCTGGAGCCATTGTATTCTCGGTCTCGTCCTCGGAGTTGACCCGCTGGTGGCTCTGAAGATTTGCGTAGTCTCGTCGACTGATCTTGTCTTCAGGCTCACTCGGCTGGCGGCTCTGGAGACTTGCGTGATCACGTCGACTGACCCCATCTTCATCACGCTTCTCCGTCTTCTCGTTGCCAGTATCGGGCTTCTTCAACTCAACGGTGACTTCGGGCCGACCTTGAGTCTCGGTAGCAGGGCTACTGCTAGCAGCTCTTGCAAGTCTCTGAAGCAAGTCCCTAGAGTCTGTCCTCGTGTGTGCAACCTGGGGCCTCGTGGATTTAGGGCTTGACAGGTCTTTGCGAGTCTCTTTGGGCGATGTGATGTGCGGATTCCGGTCATTGGAAGCCGTGTAGCTGTGGTACACAGTGACGGGAGTGTTGGGTATATGCTCGCCATCCCCGCCGGTTGCTCTGGGATCCTCTCTGGCCAACTCGCGGGCAGGCGTCGACTCCCTGCCGAGTTCAGCGCTACGCCGAGCCTCTGGAGACATAGACCTTGACATGGAATTCTGCTCCCGGATTTCCTCCAGTCGGCTGGAGGCAATGGCCTTCTTTGACAATGACTCGGCCTCTCGCGTGCGTATGGAGTCAAGCTTCGTATTCTTGGGCCGAGGGCGCTCCTCGAGATCTTCGCCAATCGGAAGGTCGTCTGGAGTCGGGTAGTATGAGCGCAGCTGCGCCCTTGACTGCTTGGCCATCTCCTCTTCAGCCTCGGCTTCTCGCTCGCCAATCTCTTGCAGCTTCGTGTTCTTAGTTCGTAGCTGCCGTTTTCGCTGCTCCGCAAGCTCTGCGTTGGCCAGTTCCTCCCGCTGGCGAATCTCATCAATCCTATTGTTCGATCGCCCCGCTCTAGGAGTAAACCCCGTTGACGAGCCTCGCCTGGATGGGCCGTTCGCCTCAGGCGCATCGTATGCGCTGGTGGCTGGATTTCGTCCATTCGGGGCTGTGCCGTACGCCGTACCGCCCATTGTTATGCGCGGACTGTCCGATACCTGCAAGTCTCCTGCCGTGAAATCCGCGTCCAGCTGCCAGGCGTAGCTTTTCTCCGGTGAAGACATTTCGGGGTTCGCAGAAGCCGGCCGCGATGTTGGTGGGGTAGGTTCCTGTGGGAGGCGGGAAGTCTCGATGGAGGGGAGTGGCTCGTCGGCGGCGCTTTCTTGGCCCATCTTGGTGCTGACGGTTCGCTTAATACCCAGTTCGTCCTGCTGCAACAGCTCTTTGATTCGGCCTTCGGGGACGTGGCTCTTTGCGAAAGCTCCAGCACGGGGGGTGTTACTCGAACCACCATAGCTTGTTCTCCTACCCAAGTTATGAGTGCCATTCAAGCTGCTGTTGCTCGCCCTTCGACCCAGACCCTGGGATCCGTTGAGGCTGCTGTTGCTCGTGCGTTTCGCCAAAGTGTGACCAGTCTCGGCAATCTTGGGCCCCGTCCTGTTTTTGAAGAGGTTGTCTGGCTCCCGCGAGGGGTTTGGCGATTGGCTCATCTGGCGTTCGTATTCCTTGAGTCGACGTTCGAAGCTTTCGGAGCTCGAGAGGCTGCTCTGAGACGCAGGGCTGTTTCCATACCGGGAGACGTAGCTGTCGCGCAAAGAGTCGCTCGACAATCTCGAAAGAGGCCGGGCTCGGGAGTAGTCGACTGCCTCTTTACCCAGCGTTCGTCGTGTTTTGGCATCATCGTTGGTTTGGCGACTGATGTAGGGCCGCGGGGCAGGACTAGGAGACCCGTCGATAATGGGAGACACTCTTCGCGGCCTTTCAAGAGTCCGAACGCGGTCCTCGGCCGCCAACTTCCAAGCCTCGGCAACATGGGCACTAGTGTCTTTTGCGAACAGCCCGATGGTCGATTTGGGCCTTGGAATACGAGAGCCAGGAGAGATGATATCGGCTGAGTGGCTGGAGTTGATCGAGGGCGTCTGCGAGGCAGAGCTGGATGGTCGGGGAATCGCAGCTCGTGAAGGTGGGCGGCCAGTCGGGTTAGCGTTTGAGTTGGTGCTGCTGTTGTTGTTGTTCGTAGGCGAATAGCCAAAACGGTTGGCTCCCGGTATCGTCTGCGCAGGACTGCGCGGTTCGAGACTCTCTCTCGACGGTTTGGAGAACAAGGGTTTTCGGCCTTCTTCGTCTATTGTCAGATGATTAGAGGCGCGGCGATTAGGGCGCGCTCCAAAGGCGCGGGAAGGAGGTCGGTTGTGGTCCATGGCGACGTCGGTTTGCGACCCCGATCGCGTTCTTGAGCGAGTGAGGTGAGAAAGAGACAGGGTCAAGCTGTTGCGCGAAAGTGCATTATTTGGGTTTGCGATTTGGCGATAGGTCGCGTCATATCATGTTTTGGCGCGTTCAAAATGGCGGAATAATCAGAGGCAGGCAAGGTGTCAAGCTGTAGAGGTCATCATCGTCGTGTCAAGTCGCAACTCGGTCAGGGGAAATGAACAGCGCAAATGAGAGAAGGGTCGATAATTATTTGGGGCGGCACGCACGGCGCACGAGCAAGTGGTGAATGAACCGCGTCGTCCCTGTGGAGACTGACCGGGGAGGCCCACCCCAGGCTTCTTTCCCTCTTGGGTCAACCCCCACATGGCCCCTCCAATTATCGGATCGGAAAAAAGCATCGGCATGCATGACTAATCGGCAGCTTCCGGTCAACATGGTCTTGGCTCCACTCCGGCAGGCTAATTTCGGACCCTGAATACCGTTTGGGAAGATGGTTTGTCCACACCAGGAACGGCATTGAAAGACGTTGGATGGCGCGGGATGGCGTTTTCTTTGACGACGCATTGTCTCCAGATAAGCATATATTGATTGGACTCAAGGCAGCAACGGCACAGAAGTCTCAGAAATCCCCAAGGGTTTGCCTGCTGGCCTCACTCACGCTAAGCCTCCACAGCTCATTACCATTCATATCGCAACCGAAGATTACGGTACGCCGGCACAGCCCAGCTCCGTGAATCATCCCTGCCCAGCGATCTAACCAGGATCGGACGACGCACCGCAAGATCGGAAAACTACGCCTTTTCTAGACATGTTTATCCCGGTAAATAGGCGACGCCTAGGTACAGTACGGATAGGTACCGGAACTTGATGCAATCAATAGTCAATCTCCCCTTTTTCACATCTCATCAACCCTTATGCCAGCAAGGAACCACCGCCACCATACACGCTTCCGACCTTGACCCCAACCGTGTTCACCGCACGCCATGAGGTCCCAATCAGCCGTAGTACGGCCATGCGGCAACATGTACCGTCCAAAGTAATTCGCTTCTTGCCATGCTGAAGTCTGACACAGTTCTAGGGAGAAGTACTCCACTGCTCGCCATTCGCTGGGCTTGTACCGATGCGTCTCAGTGACATGCCGGTACGCAGTCCCGCCTGGCACCAGCCTCAAAGAACTCCAGACGGAGCTCCGCCGAGCCGTTGCGCAAGTCATTATGGAGCAACCTTTTATGCGCGTTGGCATCGTCGATGAAGACAAACAAGCCCCTTGTTACGTCCATGTTTCACGAATCGACCTTGCGGCGCAGATCCAGTGGTATGGGCCGTCCCGCCCAGACGCAGCGGACGCGGCCCTCTGCAAACATCTCTCTTTCCAGCACGACCAGCTGTGGCCACACGTTGACCAGCGTCCGCCCTGGAGGATTGCGGTCATCCCCATCGAAGCATTCCCGGGTTGTCCCGTAGAAGTCGAGGTAGTCTACTCGTTTCACCATGCCATTGGCGATGGCACAAGCGGTTCCATCTTCCACAAGCGGCTCCTTGAAGCACTCAGCAATCCGGTCGCGGTCGAGGGGCTTGATGCGAATCAACTCAGTCTTCCGGAAACACCAGCATTACCTAGGCCACAGGAGCAACTCATCGACGGGCGAATCAGCTGGTCGTACTTTCTCTGGGAGCTGTGGGGTGCCTTCGGCCCTTCATGGCTGAAGACCAAGCCAGAAGTTGTTCCATGGAAAGCTCGCGACATCGACTTTTCCACGCCTTACCAGACCAGCGTCCGCATCCTGCGGGTTCCTGCTGCGACCGCAACTGGGTTGCTGGCGGCCTCTCGGGCTCATTCTGTGACGCTGACACCACTGCTGCACGCACTCGTGGCCGCCTCACTCTCTCGCCACCTTCCCGCCTCTGAGGCACCCGCTTTCAACCCAAGCTCGGCCGTCAGCCTGAGACGTTTTGTTTCTGCCGCCTCGGGGCTCGACGTAGACAACCAATTCTCGGTCCTCGTCACGTCAGCGGAACACTCGATATCCAAGGCGTTGACTGCAAACATGCGTCGACCCTCCGATCAAACACTCGAGGAAGCGATTTGGGACGCCGCGGCTTCTGTCAAAAACGAGCTCCGAGACAGGCTGGCAACTTTGCCTCATGATGACATCACATCCATGTTGAAATACGTCGGCGACTTTCGCGAGTTCTTCACGGACAAGGATGGCTGCGAGCGCGGCAACAGCTGGGAGGTCAGCAACCTAGGCGCCCTCAGTGGCGGTGCCATCGAAGGAGGTTGGAAGCTGTCCCGCGCCGTGTTCTCGCAGTCAGCCATGGCAGCGGGACCCGGCTTCGCTGTCAACGTGGCGGGCATAGCCGGTGGAGAAGTCACCATTACCCTGACGTGGGATGAATCCTTCGTAGACACGGCTTTGATGGAGTCGTTGGCTACAGATCTCGAAGCATGGACGCGACAACTCGCAGCCGGTATACCCCTCTAACTTCACAATACTAAATTTTATCACTTTCCTCGTCTTCTCGGAGTAAACTCCGTCGTAGCCCAAAGAACGAAGTATGACGGCGGAAAACTCAAACAGCGTGCAATCGTCAGCTTTGAGTTATTCGTGCCGGGGCCTGAACACCGTCTAGTCCGGCCCTGCTGCCATGCCTTTGACCATCAAACGGCTTGCCTAGCTGCCCACAGGTTCCTTTGCGCTAAATGCTCTCTTCTCCCATGGACCGATTGAAAAGATCCCGAACCTTTGCTGTAACCGAGTTCGAGGTATCTTTTGCTATGAAACTGTCGCGCGCGAGACGGCTTAAGCTGCTGAGTAGTTTAAATTGCGCTATAAATTGCGCTACTGACCCCATGTCGAACCCGAGTCGACTAAAAGACGCCGCCGAAGCTCCGACTTTCCATGGTACGTCATCTTGTTTTCGCCTGGGGCCGATATGGATCTGCCGAAATTAGTCGGGCAGACCACAGCAAGAGAACAAGTAGTTCTGAAGTCGGCTTTCGTAATGACACAACCGAGAACAACGGCCCGGAAGAGGTGCAGTTTCGCGCAAAAACATGGAAAATAGCGGCACGAACTTGTGTCGAACAGGTGAACTAGCATCGAATCCGTTTCTTGTCGTGTTGCAGGCATATTTTGACACATCTGGACTCCCCCCGCCTTTGTATGCATTGGCTTGGGGGGACCAATCCTGGTCACGTACCGAAACTCGTCAATAGGGGTAAGCTTGGCCCGTTTTCAATCAACCATCTTACATGGATGGTGACAAGCATTGTGCGCTGATTCGCGAATCTTCCCGGGGGGCCCATTCATAAGGTCGCTCTCTCCTTAAACGCACTTCGATGATCACCCTGTTTTAATGTCGTCGACTGTCGTCACCGTCGCTCGCCTTGGCGCGGACCGACGCATTGACAGATTGGTCCGGTGCGCCCGTGCGGCCGGCCACCAGACGGGTCCGTCGGCGCCCCGGAACCCACGGCGAGTGGGCAAGGGACAATTTCCTGGTCTCATCGCCGAATGTATGCGAGCGCTCGCCTGCATGCTCACCGAGGACGGCCATTGAACCAACCTAAATTATGTCGTCTTTGAAGGAGCTCTGGATGATTTCTGGTTGGTCAAACATTTCCAGGACCCCATATCGGCCTCCGCGGACGCGGGGGGACCGGGCCAATGCGTCTTCCGCGGCCCCGGCCCGATATCATTCTTTAAAACCACACGCCTCCTTTCCATACCCGTACGAATAGGACTAGAGACCTTACAAAGTGTATGACGCAGATCACCGCTTAATCTTTTGATCCCCGTCTGTCTGTTACACCTCACACCATTTTCCAGACCCCCCCCCTTCTTTGCAATGTCGTCCCATCAAGAGTACTCCGCAGCGAAGCTGCTGGAGATCGCGTCAACCGACGTCCGATCACCGCTGAAACGGTCGGATTACGACGCGGTTCTCGCCGGGCCCCCATTCTGCTCCGTCCCCGGGACGTTCAACACCAGAGACATCGGCCGGGTCCCCGGCAGCGCCGTCCGGCCGGGCCTCGCGTTCCGCTCCGGCTCGCTTGAGGGCGTCGGCGAAGCGGGCGCGGCCGTCATCGCGAGGCGGCTCGGGATCAAGCGGATATTCGACCTGAGATCCGGGGACGAGCGGGAGAGGTCCCCCGAGCCGCGGGTCCCGGGGGTGGCGAACGACTGGATCCCCAACCCGTACGACAGCGCGGTCGACGTGAGCGACTTCGCCGGCGGCGGCGGCGAGGAGGGCTACTGCAAGATGTACATGGGCATCATGGAGGTCTACGCCCCCACCTTCAAGGCGGTCCTGGAACACGTACGGGACAGGCCGCAAGAGCCGTTCCTGTTCCATTGCGCACGTAGGTCGAAACCCCCCGGAGACGCCTCCTCCCCCCTCTCTGTCCCTGTGCCGCGAAGCCGGAGCTGACTTTGGTGACCGTGATAGTCGGACGTGACAGGACTGGCATCGTGGCCGCCCTGCTGCTGTCCCTTGCCGGGTCGGACGACGACACCCTCACTCTGGACTACATGATCACGCGGATCGGGTCCGAACCGCTTCGTGATGTCTTGCTAGCGAGGGCGATCCGAGACAACGCGGTCGCCGACGGGCTCGACGACCCGACCTTTCGCAACCTCTGCAATCTGAGAGTTTCGACGTGGGAGCTCTTTGTCGAGCGGATCAAGAGCCGGTACGGCGGCTTCGAAGGCTATGTTACAGAAAGACTGGGGTTTTCTAGGGGAGATTTGGAGGTCATCAGGAGCAACTTGAGGGGTTAGAGTTGACTAGATACGTGCGCAGATTTATGCTTGTTTTTCGTATCCCATCTCTTCGTCTCATGGTAAGAATGCATTTCCCCACATGCGCGTATTCGGACTTTGACCATGAGCTACTCGAGCCACGCATTTGCACCGAGGACTGGTACTTACACCGCATGCTAATGCATAGGAATACTAGGGGGGAAAGATGTACACGTCATTACAGTTGTCGACATGATAGACAGGCCGGGGGAAAGAAGGGGTCCGAGACGACCCTGCCCGTTGCCGACTTTTGAGCGGCTCAGTCTTGTGATGGCTGAAAAAAGATGAACAGGATTTGTTGTAGCGGCTTGAAGCAGGGTGTAGGTGCTTCGCTTGCATCCGATTTGGACTTCGCGCAAAGGGGTTCAGGAGGCCCAGCTGTTGTCAGAGTGTCGCCGGACCAGTCAAATCAGAGCCTCTAGAAGCCCGGTTGCCAAACGCTTTTGTAATTCAGGGGTATCAAGTGCACACATATACTCTTCCTGCTTTCCTTGGCCAGCCCCTCCTTCACTTGGCCCTAACCTTCCTGATGACGACCCTATTCCCGTCAAGCTCCCAGCCGACGCCGCGGTCTCTCGTCAACGCCTCCCAGCTCTCCCCGGCACACCTCTCCAACCACTCCCGGTCGACGGCGAGATAGGTCCTCCCGAAGCACTTGAGCACGTGCGTCCGCATCTCGGGCTCTGCGAACTCGAGAAGCTTCGCGCGGTGGCCGTCGACGCTCCTCTTGATCCTCCGGAAGGCCACGTAGTTGTCGTGCGCCAGCGCCGCCAGCAGCGCGTCGACCTTTGCGTCGCGCAGGCCGTGCCGGCGGCGGATCGCGTACGCCTCGGCCAGGTCGCCGCGGCGGCAGGCGGCGTCGAGGACGAGGTACGCCAGGACCTCCTGCAGCTCGACGCTCGTCAGGTTCCGGGCGGGGTGTATGGCGCGGAGGACGTGCAGGATGGCCGGGTGGTAGGACTCGGGGTGCTTGACGAGGACCGAGAGGCGGATGTTGAACAGGTAGGCCTGGATGGCGAACTCGTCGGTGCGCTTCGAGGCGACGATGCCCTCGCGGAGCTTGCGCAGCGCCATCATGACGTCGGAGAGGGCCTTTGTGCTGGCGGGGTCGTCGAGGCGCGGCGCCGAGGGGCCCGACACGGAGGGGTAGTCTTTGAGGTCGAGCGAGGCGAAGCGGCGGAGGAGCTCGTCGCGCTCGCCGGCATCGGAGCAGAAGGTCATGTAGCGCTCGACGATCTTGGTGTAGTACCGTTCCTGCGTCTTGAAGTCCAGAAGCCTGGACCGCAGCACACGTCAGTCAGGAAACCATGCACCTGCCAATCGACATTTTGAAGGGGTCGCAGGCTCACCTGGTGTCACCTTTGGAGGGGAGGCCGATGCTGTCGAGAGGGTCTAAGTCGACGGGCTTTAGTCTCCCCCAAGGACCCGAATGTGTACGGCCACCTCGACCGACACCACCACCGCCACCAGCACCACCACTACCGCCGCCAGGGCCGCCTCCCCTACCTCTCCCGCGAAAGACTGTGCCTCCGCCTCGACTGCCTCGATTCGACATGGTTGAAAAACAGGTTTGGTGATTCTGATCTCGGCGCAACGGGGTGCAGAAGGCGGAGGGCACAGGAGAGAGAAAATAGCAAGAGAGAGAGAGAGAGAGAGAGAGAGATGAATGCACACACCTGTCGTCAAAACAGAGGCGGAGACATCCCACCTTCCCTCTATCTTATCTAATCCCCGACGGGGCGCCAAGCCTGGAGAGTCAGGTACGAATTACCCCAGATGTCGCTTCCGAGAGGGGAAAAGACTGGGGATGCTCTTTCCAATGTTTAACGTGCTTCTTAATACTTCTTGATACTTCTTATACTACCGAACCAAGAAGAGACCCCATCTCCATTGATGCATAGTAGAGATGATGTATACCATATAACATGATTATGGCTTCGCTGGTTAGCTGTAATGTAGCATTTCATCTAGGAAATCCATGACCCGAGCTGCTGGCGATCTGGTTACCCGATACCGGACAGCTTTACCCCACCACCACAAGTACCTCGTTAAGGTAGGTAGGGGAGAATAGACAAACCGCGGGGAACCTCGGCAGCTCAGGGTTTGGTCGTGAGACGGAGCTCCAATTGCACTCATCATCGGCCCCAAGAGGGTCGCAGATTAGTTGAGAGGAGGAGATTGCAATCGAAGACTGAACATCATCCACCGCCGCACCTGTCGCCAACATGTCGGACCGTGTGACGCAAATCGCCTCCCACCTCAACTACCCCACGGGCATGCTCGCCGGCCAGGTGGCCATCATCACTGGGAGCGGACAAGGGATCGGGGCCGAGACGGCACGGCTGCTCGCCAGCGAAGGCGCGAAAGTCGTCGTCGCCGACGTTCCGCTGCGGAGGCCCGGCACGCCGACCGAGGCGGCGTCCGTCATCCTGACCGTCGTCAGTCCGCTCTTCAGCTACGATCATGGTGACGGGCGGGCGAAACATGTAGAAAGGGGAGGCTCATCTCCGGCGGTACAAAGAAAACGTCCAGAGCAGGAAAACACGCTGGGATCGCCCAGAATCACTTGAACAGGATGTAGAATTCCATGTGACTTGTCAATAATTAGGTATCGGTACTCGGATTCCCGTCCCCTCCCCAACGCCCGTGTAATGCCAATTGTTCCCTGCAACAACAAAGAACAGATATTCCTCGGTATCGTACCAGAGTGCTCCTTTGTGTCTCTCCGCTTTCTCGTCTTTTGTCTTTCTTTTTTGTCTTTTCTTTTTCCTTTCCTTCCTCTCCCTCCCTTTAGACCTTCATCCACAGGGACAGCACGCCCTTGGCGTACTCGACGATCTCGTCGCCGCCCAGCTTGCTGTCGCCGTAGACGCGGTCGACAAAGGTGATGGGCACCTCGGCGACGGAGCAGCCCATGGCCTTGGCGCGGACCATCATCTCCATCTGGAAGGTGTAGCCCTTGCTCTCGGTGCTGGAGATGACCTTGTCGAGGACGCTCTTCTTGTAGAGGCGGAAGGAGCCCGTCAGGTCGCTGACGCCGGGGCGCAGGACGGTGTCGGCGAAGAGGTTGGCGCCGCGGGAGACGAACTTGCGCTTGAGGTCCCAGCCGTAGACGCCGCCGTTGCCGGCGTAGCGGGTGCCCGTGACGATGTCGTAGTCGGCCTCCTTCTGGCGGGCGACCATCTGGGGGATGAATTTGGGGTGATGGGAGAAGTCGGCGTCCATGATGATGACGAAGTCGCCCGTGACGAATTGCAGGCCGTGGACGTAGGCGGTGCCGAGGCCCAGCTTCCCGGTGCGGGTCTTGAGGGTGACGTGCGGGGAGTAGGCCTTGACGAGCTGGTTGGCGACCACCTGGGTCCCGTCGGGGGAGCCGTCGTCGACGATGATGAGCTCCCAGTCGAGCTTGCTGTTGCAGGTGGGAAGGGGGGGCAAAGGTCAGCAGGTTCCCGACTGCGGCAAGAAGTCCCGGTATCAAAAGAACGGGGTGGTGATCTTGGCTCGGAGAAGCTGCAAGGAGCACGCGCAACTTACTTCTCGGTGAAGGTGCGGTTCAGCAGCCAGGTGACGATAGGGAGGTTGCGACGCTCATTGTAGGTCGGCAGGATGACAGAGTACTTGTGGGGCGCCATTGCTGCTACGGGAACGGAATCGGTATGATTACAAGGAAAAGTCGGACAAGAAACAAAAGTTGCGGTGGTGGGTGGTATTGGGCGGGCGGGGCGGAAAGGAGCGTGATGAAGTTGGCTGCGCGTTGGGTGAAGCTTTACGGCGATGCTGTCCTTTGGCTGCTGGCGGAATGGCATTTTGGCACCTTGAGTGGTGGATGACTAAGCTTGGGCTAGCCCCTGAGATCCAAGGGGGTGGTGACACGGCGAGCACCAGGAGGAGGGGTTCTCCCAGCTTGCATCCTTCCAGATTCTTGGGGATTTCGATGACGGTGGTTCAATTGCGGGACTATGGCTTTTATTACTGTTCCCAAGTCCGATTAGAGTGTTGAGTTGCTTGGTTTTTGTTATCCCTCTGCTGTATTTCGTGTGTAGCTTATGCCAACTAACTGCATGCACGCCCTTTCAGCTTAGCCAACTTGGGTTTCTTGTTAGTTGACTGCCGCTGCTGCTTGAAAACAAAGATCCAAACAGGAGGTGCAGGAAAAATAGAATACTAGGAAGGGAATACATCTCGATGACAAAAAACCATCGTCGAGTTTCTCGAGTCCACCGACAGTTAGTACGCGTGGTTTTCCGACTTTCGATTGCTGATTGGGTAGTCGACTGTAGCGATGCAACTGTGCAAGATTCTCTGGACTAACCAACGCAGTCTGCGGTTTTGCCTACGAGAGCAAACCCGCATATCGATCGACATGCCGGCGTCTTAGGATCAGCGTCGAGGCGAGGATGCCATGCGTGAGCGTCTCTGCCCAGCGGCAACGATGCCGGATGACTGACATGCACCACAGACGAGAGAGCTCCGGGACGTAACAAAATGTCCCTCCCCACCTCGCACTTCTGAACTCGGTTGAAATCAACGTGTACACTGCAGGGCCTGCCTGTAGGTATCTGTCAGTCCGACAACAATGCAATCAGCCGTCCAGTACCGCAGCACATGCTTCACACGCACGCCCTCGAGGCGACCGCAGATGGCGTGCAGCAAACTCGGAAGCTCAGACCACGGTTCGGGGACGATGGCGAGCGCTCATTGGTTCCAGCGAACACAAGTTGGCTACCTATGGGTACCTAGGTACCTAGGTAGCTAGGTAGGTAGGGTGGGGGACGCGCCGCGCCATCGTCCCCGCATCACCTTGCTACAACACGACGACGCTGCCGCTTTCTGCCCTGGAAAGCGGGCGTGGCTGGAAACTCATCGAAAAATGAATTAAAAGAAATAAAAAATAAGTGGGAAAAAACAAGACCATTCCGATCTTGCTTGTCTTTGCTGCGGTGGCGGCAGTGACTGACACAGTGTCGTCGAGATGGCCGCACACATGGATGGTCCTTGGGCCATCCCCGCGAGACGGACTTGCAACACAGAGTCTGGCTGTCTGTCTGTGTCTTCTGCCAAAGGGGGCTCTGTGCCTCTGTTACACCTTCGTCTATTCTCTGCCGCTTCGTGCAGAGCAGAGGAAACGGTCATGCCATGCCGCCGTTCAACCGCAGACCGCAGTTGAGTACCTACTTACAATCACCGGCCAGAGAATCAGCTCGCCCCAGTCGGCCTAGTCTCTCTCTCTCTCTCACGCTCAACCCCCCCCCCCCCCCCCCCCCCCCCCCCCCCCCCCCCATCAGATCCAGCTCAGCATCCCCATGAAATGACTAGGCTTCTTTCGGATTACCCGGGTCTTAACCGGGGCTAAGCTCCAGCCTCCCAGCCCTGTACATCGTACATATACTATGTAGGTATTCGTACCGGCCGGTCGTGGAGCTGCTTACCCACCTAGATACCTAGGTAGATTGAGCACGTCAGATTGACATGACGGCGGACCTGGGTCCCTCTCCACCCGATTTTGCGGCGAGGGGGAACCTTGCTCTCGCCGGCATTCGCTTGCAACCTCGTAGCTTCACTCTGGTCGCTCGAGGTCCGCTCCCTGTTCTGTTAGGTTGGTAGGTATGTAGGTAGGTAGCTAACAGCTCCCTCCTCCTCTCCCACCCCAACGGTCCGCGCAGACACCTACCTACCTTCATGTGCGTGCGCGCACACACACACTCACTTTGCGCCCACCAAGGCTGCCGCTGCTGATTCGTTCCGTGGAGCCCCCCCCTTCCCCTACCTACCTACCTAACCCCATGTTTCTGTGCGATGACCTGCCGTGTGGTGTGGTTGCAGCAAGCCCAGCAGAGTAGAGCAGAGCAGAGCAGAGCAACAGAAGGGGGACGAGGAGGGAGGTGAGGAGCTCCTCCCATGCTTCGTGCCGCTTCTCCGACTCCGACTCTAACATCGCCTTACTTACCTCTTCTTTTCGCTTCTCTCATCCCTTCTTCTCTCCTCCTCCCAACTCAACTTCATCCTCTTCACACCAGCTTCCCATCGTCAATTAACATCATCGTAGTAATTCCCATCATCGTCAAACGCTCATCGATATTCGCTCACGGCCATTGAGCCCAGCGCCCCCCATATCCAAGACCGACTGCGACATTCCTGTCCGCGCACTGTGCGCCCATCAACACCGCTTTACGTCATCGCCATGGATCCCGTTGGTGCACCTGATCCCGCCGCTACCGGCGTCGACAAAGGTGAGTGCGAAGCATCACGAAGCTTTCATTGTGATCGCGCCCACTAGACGCCGCTGCTATCGTGCTTGCGCCTTTTGTCGTGGCCAGACTCAATGTGCTTTCGCTGTATAAGCGCGGCTCTTCCGCCGCCATTCACCCACCATGCCCCGGACCATCATGCGCTGACATCCTTTTGACCCGATCGCAGTCCCCGAGACTGTCGCGACCACTACCGGCGCGGACACCAAGCCCGCGGAGCCTGCCGTCGCTGAGATGAAGCCTGCCGAGGAGGAGAAGAAGGACGAAAAAAAGGAAGAAACCGCGCCAGTGCCCGAGACATCAACTGCCCCCGTCGCCGAACCTGCCAAGCCGGAGGAACCGCCTGCGCCCGCTCCGCCAGCGGATGCGCCGGCTGCGGCAGACACCGCAGCTGATGCGCCAAAGCCCGCCTCCGTCGAAGAGGTTCCCGACCAGGATGGCCCGGTCGCAACGGCCGGCGTCCGAGAGCCGAAACCCACCCCGGCCGAGCAGCCCGCCGCACCCGCCGCGCCTGTCGACGAGCCCGTGAAGGCGTCGGTAGAAGCGCCCGTTGCCCAAGAGCCCGCCGAAGCGCCCGTGGCCGAGGACGAGCCGATCAAGGAGCCCGTCATCGACAAGGCAGAGGCCGTCAACGGCGACGCGACCAAGGACGTCGAGATGACGGGCGCCCTCAACGACGCCGAACCCGCCGGCGGCGCGGGCGAACGCGAAGCCGCGCCGCAGGCCGTCCCGTCCGAGGCCAAGGTCGGCGACAAGCGCAAGGCGGAGGACCCCGTCGGGACCAACGGGGCCAACGGGGCCAATGGGGCCAATGGGGCGGCCAACGGCATCCACGGCGCCGGGGAGACGTCGGACGAAAAGCCGGCCGAGAAGAAGGCCAAGAGGGGGCCTGGTCGCCCTCCCTCCAACGGCGCGGCCAAGGAATCGCCGAAGAAGGAGAAGGAGTCGCTGGCTCACAAGGTGGCCAGGAATGTGAAGAAGGTCGTCCACCCCGTCGGCAGGACCGCGCGCAAGACTCGTTCCCAGGGCCCCGTCTAGAAGCCGTGGATGGGGGGTGTGTGTGCGGCCCGTTGAGGGGAAGCGGGGACGAATTATCGCGTCGACTTCCTTTTTCTGCTTGCGTGACAGCAGGCAGCGCAGAGCTACTCGCCCGGCCAAGGGGAGAGCCAGTTACGCGGGGCACGTTTCCAATCCTTGTATGTTCATGATTAGGCAGGCAAAAAGATGGTGCGGATCAGGTTCCTGCTTTTCTCTCTCTTTTTTTCCCTTCCTTTTCTTCTCATTGCTTTTCTTGCGTGGGTTCGAATCCGGACCAACAACCAAAAGGGATTCGGGGGAACGGGATCTGTATATACTAGGATGTTTGCATATGCAACTTTGAATCACGTTTTTCTTTTGATCACGGATACAACGTCTACCTCGACGACCGATGTGGTACACATGTATTGACCCGCGAGGTTTTCAAGCACTCAGGGGAGGCATTAGCCTGTTTGTTTGATGGTTCGGTCGGATAGAACCGCTGATCCGAGCCATCAGCATGCTGCCAAGGCCGAGCAGGAGAACGACAACGAAGGCGGGATCGATAAGGGCCCAGCCCAGAGGAGAGGGGGGGCGATGACGTCGACAGCTTCGGCCTAGACGATGAATCTGTAGGAATCCGAGGGTCCACCAACCGCGCCACCAATGGCCAAGGGTTTGCAGATCATGCCCAAGACCACGGGAATCATGCATGGAAGGACGGGCATCGAGGGCTGCAGGGACAGAACCCCCTCCCCCCCCCCCTCTCTCTGCGTTCTCTGGGGATTAAGGTATAAGGTAACTGGGAAGTGCAAAGATGGAGAGAGAGGAACATGCGCCTCTTACATCCTTTTTTTTTTTCCCTTTTCCTGTTTTTGGATTAGTCGTCAGGTACCCGAGCGAGTGCCGGGTCTCTGGCTGGAATGTACATAGGGGCGTATAGACAGGGGGGGTGGGGGAGAGATCAAGACGGTTCACACCCGGGAGCCGGAAAACGGCAACGCACGAGACAAAAAAAAAAGAGAATGATGACGGGGCGAGTAAGTCGTGACGAAGGTGAATCCCCATGCCAGGCACGGGGGACGATAAACAAAAGGGAAAACAAGAGAGAAGAGAGAAGCCAGCCCTAGAGGGGGGGGAGGACGACGCTAGGCGATATTGAGGCGGAGGGGGGAAGGAAAGAGGACGGCTTTCTTCCTTCCCACGCACGGGTCTGCCGTGCGCTCCGAAGCCCAAATGGAAGACGCCGCAGGGGAAAAGGGCTCCGTGGAAGTCCCCGAAAGAGAACGAATTGGGGGAGAATTGGACCCGAGCCGGGGCTCGGGGAGCAGTGACGTAAAGACTGCGAGCGGGAGAAACGGGCCGGTCTCTCTTTTCGCGCTGGTGGGAGATGGCGTTTTCTAGCCCCGTGGCCACGTACCAAACCGCTGCCTTACCGTCTTGTTCTGGAATACCTACCTACAGGTTCAAGAACGGCGTTGGGTCCTGGGCAATGATCTGGGCGGAGTGGTGGAGAGAGAGAGGCCCCCCCCCGGTCCGGGCCCTGCTTCGATGCCCTCGTGACTTGACGGATGGAAGGGGGGCGAGAGAGAGCTTGTTTTTTCCCCTTCTTTTTGCCGGGGTTAGCTGGCCATCTGCGAGTGGTTTTTTCAAAGGGGAATGAATCCCACAAGTGTGGGCGAGGCGAAGTCGTGGGTGATTCCCCTTGCATGCATGGCGTTTTTTTGTCATCCTGCCATGTATGTACTATGTAGAAGAGAAGCATATGCTTCCACAGCACGGGAAGGGGAATCATCCAGGCGATCACTCGTGCACAGCCGATCCGCTCTGACTGGCATTGTGGCCCTCTCTCTCTCTCTTGCATTGAGTTCGACCCGTTCCAACTTCCCGCCCTTTTGCATTTGCTGGTCGGGGTCTCGGGCTCGGACCCGTCCAATTGACTCCAGTCTTTTTTCTTGCACACAATGCACAGCCCTGTTGGACGTCTTTTCTTTACCCTGGAGAGGAGGAGGGTCTTCCCCTGATTGATGACATGCGAAAAAGGCCCGCCGGTATTCGGTATTTGGTTCTCGCGGGAGAAGAGAAGGGGTAGGAGGGAGACGCAGAACAAAAGACAGGTCCCCCTGTTCGTCACTTAACATGACACCCCCCCCGGGGGCGCAGGGTGCTGCTTGAAGTTGCAATGTGAGATTGGAAAAGATTGGGAGGAAAGAGCCGTGATCGACGCGCCAACTTTCCGGGGGGGCGAAAGAGGGCGGGCGGGCGCATGTCGACCTACGGATACCCAGGCCGTAACGGTACGAAACGTAAGGGAGGGAGAAAACATTGAACCAGTTGAACGGCGGCGGCGGCGGCGGCTCGAGGATTGGCGTTTCGGGCTTGCAGCGTCAGGATTTTTCTCTTCTTTTTTTTCTTTCTTTCCTTTCTTTCCCTCTCCAAGCGATGTTTATCTGAGAGGCTCTCTCTCCCACCTGGGTATGTTGGATGATGACATCCTCGCCGTTAGCGCGCACACGCAATCAGAAACCCTCCGTCTCTGTCCACTTGCCCCGAAGGAGGGGGAGGGGTCGCACAGCGATGATCCTCAGCACGTTATCCGTAGCGATGTGCGATCGAAGGCCAGCCAGAACAGAGTCGCTGGACGCAGGACGCTGGGGAGAGGATGCATGCGTGGTATGGGGGGGCCAAGATGTTGGCCTCGTATCCATCGATTTATCGAACCCCCCAATGCCAGCCATGCCTCTCATGGACAGGTGTGCGTGCAGGAACAGGAACAGGGTCCTATTCTCCTACCGGGTATAGCAGGTCTCGTCTCGTCTCGTCTCTGGCCAGCGCGCGTGGTGTGTGTGTGTGTGTGTGTGGGTGGGTGAAGAAGATGTGCAGGTGCGGTGCCGAGAGCAGCAATGCTGGACCCCACTTGGCGCGGTATGTCAAAAATAGCCACAGCCACAGCGAGCGGCGGGCTTGCCGATGCGTCCGCGAGAAGACGGTTGGTTTTCCTTTGGCACGAGGGAGGGCGGAGGGGGGGCCCATGCTCCCTCAAGTCCCGAGCTTGCGAGCTTGCTTGGCTGGGGCGTCTCTTTGGACGTGTGTGCGTGTGTGTGTATGTGATGCTTTCCCTCTCTTCAGGCCAGGTTGCTCAGCGAGGTTTGTCTGAACCCCAGCGGGTTTTTCTGTACCATTGCACGTATACTTCGTAGCCCCGTCCACGAGTCTGGAGAAACCGTTTCCGTCAAAACAAACCGTTCTGGGCGGTTGGGGGTTATATGTTGCATAGTATAGTACCTAGAGATATGAACAGCCGGTACCGAGATTCCCTACAGAATAGTTAAACACCCCTCCGGGCCTTGCACACTTCCAACGCCTAACCTGCGTGCGTTCCTGCATCTGTGGGCAGAGCAAGACATGTATGGAAAACATACATGCCATAAGTCATACGGATACTTGGGTCGGCCAGTGAGCGTCATAAGCAGCCACCGATCCATGGCAAAGGGAGAATACGCAGTAGAATGAATGCATGACCTGACTGACATGATCACCAGGTACAATGTACATGCAAAGATCAGGTACGTACTCCGGACAGAGTACGAACACCGCCAGACAGTCAGTGGTGGGTCGGATGAAGTGGGTGGGTCTTTTCTCTTCGAGACCCCCCATTAGCGCAAAAATTGCAGGGACGTAAGGGGCGGGCGGGCCAATCCCCTACGCTGTGTTCTCCTCTTTTTTATTTCGTTTTTTATTTTACGTTTTATTTTTCTTGGCCTGCCTACCTTATTGTACCTAGCCCGAGTTACCTAGCACTCAGTCCAGTCAGAGTCAACCACACACACACACACACACCGGATGTCGGCGCACCCATAGGACTGGGATGTTAGAGTGACATACGCAATTCTTTCTCGGCTCAACAAACTAACCAACTATCCTCCATCCCTTCCTCCCTTCCTCTTTACCTCCTTCACCCTCCCCCTGCCGTCTCTTAACCTCTCCATCCCATCCCGTACTCCGTACCGTACCTTACTTTACCTACCTACCTACCTACCTACCTACCTTACCTAAACCTCACTCACTCTTCACACTCGCTTGAGAATCCCGTCTCTCGTTTTCCCAATTCTCCCGACTCGCGACAACCCCCAACCCAACCCACGTTGCGGCACTTGGCGTCATTCACTTGTTCGTCCTGCGCCCCTCTTTGTACGCCCGGCGACACTCGCACGAACAGCCAAACCGAACCGTCCCTTAATCTGCGATACCGACGAATCCGCGTAATACCTCCGAGAAACGGCGCATCGCCGCCCTTAATACGTCACGTCGCCGCCAACCGACTGGCCGGCCGTTCCTCCCTCCTATCCTCGCCGCTTGAACCAACACCTCCTGCAAAGATAGCATCGCCAGCGAGCACCTCCGGCGTCTCCTTCTCCGCCGACACACACCTGGAGACACATCTCAACCCCCCGCTCCCCGAGGGGGCCCGTCAGCCAAAATGAGTGAAGATGCCGGCAAACAACTGTTGAACTTGATCAAGAACCCCTACAGTCAACAGGTGAGCGAAAGCCCTCGTCCCTCGGCCCGGCGTACAGCCATTGTTTCTGGCTACTGACTACGGGAAAACAGCTGCAAAAGAACTCCATCTGGGCTGCCTTGGGCACTTCTCTTGGCGTCACCGTCGGCATCGCCCTGACCTTTTCCCTGCTCCGCCCATACAACCAGTCCGTGTACGCCCCCAAGCTCAAACATGCCGACGAGAAACATGCTCCTCCGCCCATAGGCAAGAAGCTATGGTCCTGGATCCCGCCCTTATGGAATACAAACGAGGCCGAACTAGTCCATCATGCCGGCATGGATGCCACCATTTTCCTCCGCTTCATTCGCATGTGTCTTTACATGTTCTGCACCATCTCAATCTTCTGTCTTGCTATCCTGATCCCTACTTATCTGGCTAACCGTACGGATGGTATCGACGAGACCTGGCTCGATGCTATTACACCCATAGCCGTCTGGGGCGAGGCCTACTGGGCCCAGGTCGCCGTTGCCTACATGATCACCTTCACCGTAATGGGTTTCTTGTGGTGGAATTACCGCAAGGTGATGCTACTCCGCCGCAAGTACTTCGAGAGCGAGGAGTACCAGAACAGCTTGCATGCGCGGACGTTGATGGTGAGTGGTGCTGGAACGCGCGCCCCGCCTTTCCCGAGTCGATCGAGACTGACAATCGCAGATGTACGACATTCCCAAGGACAGATGCTCGGATGAGGGCATTGCAAGAATCATCGACGAAGTTGTGCCCTCTTCTTCATTCTCCCGTACCGCCATTGCCCGAAACGTCAAGGACCTCCCCAAGTTGATCGAGCAGCACGACCACACCGTTCGCAAGCTGGAACAGGTCCTGGCCAAGTACATGAAGAAGCCTGACCAGCTCCCGGCAGCCCGTCCCATGTGCAAGCCTTCCAAGAAGGATCCCTCCTACGCCACGTATCCCAAGGGTCAAAAGGTCGACGCCATCGAGTATCTGACGCAGCGGATCAAGGAGCTGGAAATCGAGATCAGAGAAGTCCGACTCAGCGTTGACAAGCGGAACACCATGCCCTACGGCTTTGCCAGTTACGCTGATATCTCCGAGGCCCACAACATCGCCTACGCCAGCCGCAACAAGCACCCCCGTGGCGCGAGAATCACCTTGGCCCCTCGCCCGAACGACATTATCTGGGACAATCTGCCTCTGAGCTCCTCGGTCCGTCGGTGGAGGCGTATTGTCAACAACCTCTGGATCGCAGTGCTCACCTTTGTATGGGTTGCCCCCAACGCCATGATTGCCATCTTTCTCATCAACTTGGACAACCTCGGCAACGTATGGCCGGCCTTCCAGCGAGAGCTTGCGAGGGACCCCAACTGGTGGGCCATTGTCCAGGGTATCGCGTCGCCCGCCATCACGTCGCTTGTCTATCTCGTCCTTCCCATCATCTTCCGCCGGCTGTCCATGAAAGCCGGAGACCAGACCAAGACGGGTCGCGAGCGTCACGTCATGGCCAAGCTCTACGCCTTCTTCGTCTTCAACAACCTCATTGTGTTCTCACTCTTTAGCGCCGTGTGGTCCTTTGTGTCCGCTGTTGTTTCCGAGACGAATGACAACAAGAGCATCGATGCCTGGCACGCCATTATTGACCAGAACCTTGCCACGACAATCTTTACGGCCCTGTGCAAAGTCAGCCCTTTCTGGGTCACATGGCTTCTCCAGCGCAACCTTGGTGCTGCTATCGATCTCGCCCAGCTCTGGACGCTCGTCTACAGCTTCTTCGTGCGCAAGTTCTCTAGCCCGACCCCCAGAGAGCTCATCGAGCTCACGGCGCCTCCTTCGTTCGAGTACGCCATGTACTACAACTATTTCCTCTACTACGCGACCGTCGCCCTAGGCTTCTCTGGCATCCAGCCTTTGGTCCTCCCGGCCGCCACCTTGTACTACGCCATCGACTACTGGCTCAAGAAGTACTTGCTTTTATACATCTTCGTCACCAAGACCGAGTCAGGAGGCATGTTTTGGCGCGTCCTCGTGAACCGCATGCTTTTTGCCGTCTTCCTGTCCAACTGCGTCTTCTTCCTCAGTGCCTGGGCCCGAGCCGACTGGGCGACCCACAGCCAGGCCTTGGCCATTGCCCCTCTGCCCATCCTGTTGATCATCTTCAAGGTCGTGTGCGCCAGGGTTTTTGACGACAAGATCCACTACCTGTCGACGACCGACGTTGCCAAGCACCCCGAAGCCGCCATGCAGAAGGAAACACGCCTGCGCAGCGAGCGCCTGGCGTCGCGTTTTGGCCACCCTGCGCTGTACAAGCCGCTCATCACGCCGATGGTGCACCAAAAAGCACAGCCGTATCTGCATATCGTCTACAAGGGTCGTCTTTCGGACGGAAGAGAGGTCAACAACGGCGATATGATGAGCGTTTCTGGCTACTCGGACACGTACGCATTGGATCCCATGAGCTCCGGCAAGCCCGGCAAGTCGGCAAACGTGCCCGGCTTCGAATTCGTCTCCGAGGCGAACCTCGATTTCGAATTCTACAAGAACAGAGCAGAATTCGCGGATGAACACGGCCAGGGTGACCTGTTTGGCCAGGATCCCGACATTATGCGCCCAGGCACGCCTGGGTCCATGTCCGACTACGGCTCTCGTCCCGGGACTCCTACCGGTGTTCAATTGCAGGGCGGCATGACGGGCCAGCGGCGCGACATTTCTGGCCAGTCGGGGTTCTCGGCCTACAGGCCCACCCCGCCGGGCTACATGTCGCCCGCCGGCAGCGGCCGGCAGTCCCCGACAAGATTGGGCTCACCACAGGCCGGCTTCGCTCAACAGGCGACCATGGGAGACCGCTCTCGTAGCCCCTTGTATACTATCAACAGCAACGGCAGCGACACGGCGCTTGTGCGCAACGCTGCGGGCATGCCCGTGAGCATTCCCACGCCGGGTCCCACTGTGGGCGCGCTGGGCGGCGGACCGAGGGGCTATAGTGGACTCCCCCAGGCCGACGCCGAGACGCTCGACCAGGACCCGTCGCAATACGACTACTTCCGCAGCTCGAGGCGGCGCCCCAACGACGGGTGGTGAAACGACAAGGTGACGGAATGACGGGCCTTTTTTCTTTTCTTTTGTGAGCGATGATAGAGCGAAGGGTCGACTCGCGGTCCGGGTATTTCGGTGTCCATGTAAAATGCATGAAATTCGGCGTTGATATTGTTGAGCGAAAAGGGGGCGGGCCTGCGAAAATTTCCCGCGAGGAATGCGGGTTGTGGACAGGGTGCTTGTTTTGGCACCCCCTTGGAGCTTTTTTGCCCTCCCCCGCCCCTTGATTCACAAAGTGATAATGATCAAAGAGATGAGACGTAGACTGAATATTGCATGGGGGGGCCTGGCGGCGCCCCTCCCCACACGAATCTCCCGGCACGGCGCCGGCGAGAGTACGTTATACATTTAATAAGTAACCCTTTCCGACATGATCACGCTTGCTTCGATGTGGTTCTTAAGCCCATGGGTCGTGGATTCGAATCGTGCTCGCTACGTTGGAGGTTAATGTCACGCGGATTTAATCATTCAGCACACGTGATCTCTCGTGTAAGCATGGTTGCCCAACTTCCGGGTAGATTTGAAGTCTATGCAATGGGTATGACGCTGTCAGTCTAACCCCCTTCTGAGGTGAAGAGTGTATACGGCTGTCCGTTCTGACTTACCTACTCAGAGGGTGTGGAGGCTGTGGGTGAGAGGCGTTGCTAAGTGACAGTTGACGGTTACCTGAGAAGGGAACAGGAGACATCAATGTCATGCCTGCAGTCCACCTCTGACAGGTATTCTGGGAGGGAGGGCGTTGGGTCGAAGGTTCACCATACTCTGTGCCAGTCGGCCACCTAGATAGATGTAAGATCATGATTACAAAAGGCGGATATATTGCCTTAGTATCCCCGCATTGCAAGGAGGGGCGGTCGTGGCAGTGATGCTCAGAACACTTAGTCCTTCCATCCTGCGGGAGGTGAACGAACGAACGGCAGGGCGATATGAACAACATTTCAAGATCCTTGTTGAAGTATCCATCTGCTGCCAGCAGAGGAATGGAGGGCTGTTGCTATATACAACCCAAGGCCCTGAGCTTTCCTTCTCACTATTTCAAAAGTGTTATGACTTCGTCATAATCTTTGACTGTGCGCCTGATCTGCTCTTTCCCCTTCCATATTTCAAGCGCCCCAAGCTCGGCTGCTTCCTGCCGCCTCTCAGAAGCTACCTGCTGCGCTGTTTTGCCACGCTCATCCAGACGTTTCTTATCAACCTTGTCGATAAGAAACTCGACAATATCTGTATGTCCGTTTCTAGCAGCCATGTGCAACAGCGGCGTTTTCCACCTGATGTTCCTCTCGTTTCTCGGATCGCCCACATCAAACCCCTTCTCGATGAGTTCCTTTGCGAATTCGAGTTCGCCACGTCCGACAGCAAGACTCAGCAAGGTTGGTTCTTTGTCGTCTGAAATATCCGTACTCGCCCCCTTGCCCATAAGAACCCTCGCAGTGTTTGTGTGCCCATGCCTCACAGCGCAGTGGAGGGGCCCAAGATGACTTTCGCTTTCAACCAGATCATCAGCTCGACGATCAAAATTACCCAACTTGCATCGGGCCTCAATATCAGCTCCCTTATCGATGAGAAACTTGACAACGCCCTCGTGCCCTTCTCTAGCAGCTTGGTGCAGCGGTGTCAAGCCCTTCTGGTCTTTGACGTCCAGTTCTGCACCATGCCGAAGGAGCAGATCCACAACGCCTTTGTGCCCTCCTTTAGCAGCTTGGTGTAGCGGTGTCACGCCCCTCTGGTTTTGAACCTCTGGATCCGCGCCGTGCTTTCTGAGCAGTTCTATAACGCCCGCATGCCCTCCTTCAGCAGCTTTGTGTAGTGGCGTGAAGCCCATTTGGTCTTTGGCATTGAAATCAACCTCATGCTTGATGAGCAGTTCCACAACGGCCTCATGTCCATTTCGTGCAGCCCAGTGCAGAGGTCTGTACTTCCTGCGATCTTTGGCTTCCTTGTCTGACGCTCGTTCGGTAAGAAGCCATTCGGTCAAGTCGGTATTCCCAGATAGGGCTGCTAGGTGTAAGGACTTTCTGCTGTAATTGTCACGGAGCATTTTTTTGGTAACCTCCCAGAGGACCTTGACGCTTGGCTTTTCCCCCTTGCGTACTGCTAAGAGTAATGGTGTGCTTCCTGAGGCATCTGAAATGTCTGCATTTGCTCCTGCCTCAATCAGCACACTCACTATCCTTTCATTCCCCTCTATGGATGCACAGTGCAGTGGCGTCATCCCATCTCTGCCCTGTGAGTCGACATCAGCACCTTCAAGGATAAGGTTTCCAATCGCTCTCTCTCTGTCGTCATCAGAGGTATCCCCATCCCCTTTGGTCTTGGATAGGCAGGCGTAATGCAATGGTGTATATCCATTCAGGTCAGGGGAGTTGACATCAGCCAGGTTGTTGAGAAGTCTCCAAACCATCCTTGAGTTGCCTGCTCTGGCAGCGTAATGAAGAGGTGTCCAACCGTGAATGTCTTTCGCGTTGACAATTTCGGGGTCTTTGACAGCTTCTTCAAGCCGATCCATGTTATTGTCTCGGGCTGCCTCATGCAGTTGGGTAAAGTTGAACGCTTTCAGTTGTGTGTAGCTTGCTTCTGGCTTGGGTTGGGCATCCTTTCTGTAGATTGGTACCCATTCCCATCGACGGTCTTGGTTCTCGTATAACTCCATGATATCCAACAGGATCTGATGGTCAGCAGACTCTTTCAGCGCCTCCTGGATATTGCGTGCCGCCTTATTGAGAGGGTTGAGGATAAACTGGTCTTCGTCTTTCCTTAAGTCGATGGTTGACGTAACTTGTCTCAGATACTCCATCAACACTGTCGTGGCCTTGGCGATGATTTCTTGCCCTTTGAATGTGTTCGCCGTCTTAAAGAGCCACAAGTATATATCAGTGGCCTCCTTCCAATGCTGAAGTTGCTCATGCTGCTTAGCTTGCGCTCTTGCTATTTCGATGATCGCATCATCAACCCGGGGAAGTTTATTCTTTTCGCTCAGTGGCGGTATGACGCTAAGATAGATATCTGCAAGGGTTCCAAGACCAGAGGTCTCGATTTCTTGAATCATTGCAGTTATGGTTGTGTTCTGTAGCGTGAAAGATTTCCAAGTTCTAGCTCCACTGGTGGCGGTCTGTACGTCGGCAACGCCTTGGAAGAGTTCTTCTTTTTCGTTGGTGCCTGCTACAGCATACATGAATGCCGAAAACATGTGCTGAGCAAATAACAACGGCGTAGAAGAGTACGACTCTGTTGCAAGAAATGGAGCTGCATCGTGACCTTTTGTGACATCGCATTGATAAAAGCGCGTGGTGTCGTTGGGCAACTCTGTGCGTCTGAATCGAACCGAGCCTTGACGCTTGTTGGTCTCATAACTCGTTCCTTGCCAGTGAGTATCCTGCGGACCATAGCCGATGATCCTGCGTGTTTCCATTTCTAGCTCATCTTCTTCATCATTCTCTTTATTACCAGCTTGAGATTCTTCACGTTCTTGATGGACTTGGTGTTTCTTGATTCCGAAGATTCGAAGTAAGTCTTTCGGCACCCACCACTGGAGATCTCGGCGGAGAGCTGTGGTGTGTAACCCTAGAACCCGCAGGCCCATCTCTCCTTTCGCCTCCTCCATGCGCAACCGCGCATCATCTTTTTTGTTGATGCTGGCTTCTTTCCCTTATTCTTTTCGGAAAGCCGGGCTGCCCTTTTCGTTTCGTCGTTGACAGACGAGAGCCACAAGGAAAGCGCTGCGTCGTATTCATTCGCGAATGCCTTCCATTTCCCATCAGGTTGTCGCGAAATTTCAAAGTTGATTGGGCAATTGCCGGTGCCGTCGTAGCTGGCGTCAAGGGACCAGTAAAAAGTGTTGTCAATCGCTGGGGAAGAGCCGATCAAGGCATTCATCGTGATCTCGATTGCCCTGGCAAGAGAAACAGCTTCCGCAGAGGCCGGCCCTTGCCATTTTGCCAAAAAACCAAGATCCTTCCGAATCTTCAGCACTTTTTGAGCGTCTGCGATGACGATGTTACCTGTCACAGAACGTTCCGAGACCCTCGACACGGAAGCTTCCTTGTTGTTGAAGCGCGGTCTGTCGCTCAGGTCGTCGCTCTGGTTTTCGTCGCTAAGGTTCTCGTCGCCCTGGTTCTCGTCGCTCTGGTTCCCGTCGCTCTGGCTATTGCCTTGGCACTCGCCTCGCCTCTTTCGCCCTAGGTGTGCGTCTCCACAGCACGAGATAATCCATTCACTAGCGAACTCCTTGCCAGAGTCTGTCGATTCAGTTTCTGCCCGAGACTTTTCTTCGCTATTCCAGGGCGCTTCGCCAACTTCTCCTAACGTCTTTGCAAACCAGTCAAGCTCGTATCCTGGTGGCAAGGATATGGCCTTGGGTGGCGTTGCGAGTCCACGACGAACCCATGCTTTGAGACCAAGCATCACCAAGACTGCACCTAGCTGAGCAATCGAGGCCGACCAGTGTAAACCTCGTAGACCAACAAACTGCAAGACGAATCCTGCAAGTGCCGTTATCGTTCCGAGAACCGTCTTGACTTGGAGGGTCAGTGACGCGGCTTCACCGGCTGTTGCGGGGCCAAGGTTTAAGTCATCTGATGGCAAATGTTTTCCATCGTCTCTTTCTGGCTGAGGCCGTTCAACCTTCACCTTTTGAGTTCGTCTTGATGTCGTGATGAAATGTTGGTCTTCTGTTGCATATATCGCAAAGGATCCAAACACCTGGTCGCTGACAGTCTTAGTTTGCTGTAGCCAAACCATTCGAACCTTCAAATCTGTCTCTGGCTTTGGCTGATATCGCTCCTCCGTTGTGCTGCTATCTACGACGTGGGCGCATAATATCATTCCAACCACCAAAATAAGCGTTCCAACTGCAGTGCAAGGGTACGCGTAACTCCCGATAGGACTGCCATCCTTCGGTGATTTCAAGCCCGGGTGATATGTAGTGAATCCGGAGTACACAAGAACACCAAGTTGAAGAATGGTACCGAAAGCCGCGATCACGCGCAACTCCGCTCTCGAAGTCTGCCGATGGGCATTGACGTAGATATTCGGCGCGTCGAGAGATAGATTCCGTGTAACAATGATGTTTTGACCCGGAATTGCTGGTGTTTGTTCTGAGTCATGGTTTTCCTCAGGGCGTCTCCATCGCCTAATGTCGTTCCTGATATTCAATTCTAAGGTGAGAAGTAAGAAAGTGACCGTGATGAGGAGATGCGAGCTTCTTACTGATTTCTCCAAAATGATCGTCCTGATCTTTCAGTGTTTTTTGTGAAGTTTGTACGACTACTTCAGCAGTCCCTTTGCTGGTATTCTTGGGCAGCAAGCAGATAAACTCGGTAACCGAAGGGGAACCCATACACCGCACGATCTCTTGGCCATTCCAAAGCTCACAAACTTCTCGTGAGGTTGATGACATCAACTCGGCCTCGGCTACGGCGAGATTCTCTCGAGCTCTCCCGATCACTGCCTTGAGCCAAGTAGGGCCACCGACGCGAATAGCTCCCACAATGGCGGTGATGATACCAAGAGGAGCCATCGCAAGAATGATATTATCGGCCCAGCCCATAGCTCCACTCATGAATTGCATAGTTACTCGTTCTCCAAAGAGTGCCAGTAGCCTAACCACATGGCATTTCTTAGCGTACACAAGTTAAAAAAACAGAATGACTCCGGCAGACTTACGGTGCCAGGTCCGAAAAGAGATTGTTGGCGAAGTCATATCCGTCTGCGGACACGGCTTGTGCCCATAGCAAGATGACGAGGAGCAGCGGCTTTCTGCTGACAGTCATATTGGTTGAGCGACCGGTGGATCTGAGAACAAGAGCTTGAAGTTAGATGGAGGTTCCTATGCTTAGATGAAGTTTCCTTCGTCAAGGAGAGATTTGTTGGCAATGTTCAGACAGAAACGAATTGTTGGAAGATGGGAGAATCCGTAGGCGGCAGAGGAGAATCGGTTTGAATCGGCTTGTGTAGTGATTGGAAATAGAACATCTGCGGTATCTCTTTTTCCGCGCAGCAGGCTGCCGTCTTCAATAAAAGTTCTCTCTCAGTCTGTGTTTTCTCGCTTGAAGGGACGTAACGTTTCTTTTCCAACCACATGCATAGTTCTACCCCAAAGAGGCCGCAGCCCTATCATCTCACCGTGATTAAGCAAATCGTTATCCTTGACAAATACCCGGGCGTCTGCTTCTGTAGGCCAACATGGTCATTCGGTCAAACCCACATGCATATGCGAGCACGGTTACGGTGTTGCGTGCAGACTGCCATTGCAGACCTCATCGCCTCGGCGGTACCCATTCGTCCGAGTCGAACAAGAAGCCCTGCTTCGCCGCAATCCAACATTGAATCCATCAATAATGTCGGGTACGGTGGTACAAGAATGGCAGGTGTGATACTCAACACTCGACGATCCGTCAGATTCAAATCAGGCTGGCCAAATTTGGCCCCCACCTCTTATCTTCTGGGGGTCAGTTTGCCAAGTAGGGGAAGCTTGTCTGACCTTTCCAAGCTAGGCCCAAGAACTTATCACCAGGCTATGGCTCAGTAGAGAAAGCTATATTGATCCGGATGCAGTGTGGGGCGATCAGCGTCAGCTTGTTGGAATCAAGCTTACGTGATTTTCCCCATATCCATGAGGGTGTCGTCAACCTAATCAATAACACGTAGCCAGCCACTCACCCCCCTATCTCGACTAGATCAACTCTACTGAGCCATGGTGACATTTAAAGTCTCCATTTAACGCACATTGTATCAGCAAAAGACTTCCGACAACACATAGCAATATCGTTCTATAACATAAGTTACAAAGGAGCCACGCGAAGTACAAAATCTCGCGACTACCATACATCCTCAACAAACCAGACTTTCACTTGTATTTAGGTTGATCTATGAAGTGCCTCTGTTGACATCTGAGCCTCGCTTTCTCACTCTCGTGCCGCTGGTACGCTAACTCTTTCTGGCAATCGCTTTACCTATTGCCGTTAGCCTAAGCATAAGTGGAAGTCCGGTGAAAGCGCCTGCATATGCCCAGTCATTGCACGCCGGTATTGCAGGACAAATGCGTTTGTCAAAAAGTCCACGTGGGGGTAAAGATGACGGAGGGCCAGCCTAATCTGACAGGCAGGGCAACTACCCTAAGCCTGATTAGTCCGATCTACTAATGACTGGACCCTCTTCCAGCATATCAATACATGTCGGCTGGTTAGATTGATATAGGTAATAGAGTATGGTTGGCCCGCCTGCGCTTGCTACCTACGTCCAAATGGAGTTGGCAATTGTTAACACACTAAACGCTGTCCGTCATTTTACCCGCTACTAGATCCCCTAGGCCGGGGCGTATTGATACGTGTACCGCCGAGGCCAGCCTAAAAGGGCTGAGCAGTAGATATTACGACGCTGGAGAAATCCTACAAGGCTGCTCTGTAAACGTGAGAGTGTCGTGACGGATTTTAATAAAGCAGCACAATGACCTAGTGATATACTTGGAAACCATCAAAATCAAACTGTATTAGTCAAACACAACTAAGAAAAAGCAGCACATATAGCAGGTCCCCGTCAGTCGGATGAGCTGCTCCGCCACTGGTAGCCACCGGTGGCACTCTTCCTGGTTTATACAGTCCAGACAGCCTGGGTGTCTTTTCCCTGATCATGATCATCTGTAATACCTCTAGTTACGGCCATATACACACTATTGCCTCTACAGAATACCACAAACGCGATATCGCCGTAGCCAATTCCAGAACACTGATTCCCAACAATCTTCTTCTTTTCTTCTTCTTTGATACTGAACCTGACGCCTCGTGAGATTGTCCTCTTCACTTTGATTTTGGTGAATGACGATACACAGTCCTTATCTAAGCTCTAGCCGCTGCAGGATCCGTTTCCAGAGGCTGGCGGCAATTCACAGTTCTTTACATCGTTTGAGCGAAAACTTCTGGAGATCTACATTAGCTAGTAAGAGGTAGGTAGGGGGAAGAGGAGTCTTCCCTGGCAGATTCGAATTGACTGCTCATAGGGCCAAGAGTAGTCCTAGGAGACATTTACTAATTCAGCTCTCGATCACAAACATGCCGGCCTATTTTCTCTGCGAAATGTCTATAACATCTTTTTCATTAGAGTTGGCTGGAGGCTGCTGCCCGGCGATGCCAATCACAAATGAGCGTGCACGCTTCTCCACTTCTCGCAGTATTTTCTTCCAGATACGTGCAGTAAACATCAATTATCAGTGCATGCCGGTTGCCAGAAGCGCGCATTGGAAGCTGACTGTATCCAACCCATATTCCAAGCATCGCCACAGTTACTGCCACTAGATCTTCGCATAGCCATAAATGTTATCTTCTGTCACTTACAGTATACTACCGAAACCCTGACCCGGGCACTAGCCAATCTAGGATACCAAAGTAGGGTTAGTAGGGGATCGGAACAGTAATTATTCCGACTCTGGAGAAACCCCACAAAGCTGCGCGGTGAACATGAGAGTAACGCGTGACGGCCGATTTCAAAAGCAGTACTGGGTGGGACACGGAGGTATGCGGAAATTATACATATCAAGTTGTATTCAAACACGGCGCTGGGACAGCTTCTCCACTACTGGTGCCCACCTGTGGACTCCTTACTGGGTTAGCCCTGCCAGCTTGTGAGACTTTTGCTTCTTCTTCACCGTCCTCCTTCGCGGAACACCGCAACGGCGGTATCCGTATCGCCGCGGCGGATGCCAAAACCACTCATGTACGGCAGTTTTACTGATACTGAACCTGAAGTACTATATAATTGTGCTCTTCACTTTGGTTTTTGGCCAGTCGCGATGCACTGTCCTTGCTTGAGCTCCAGGTCCAGCGCTGCGTACTTCAAAGGCCGGCGGCAGTCCACAAATCTTTACTCAGATTGAGCAGAAAACTCTGAGCGATCTACGATAGCTAGTGCGAGATACGCAAGATGAAGAGGAGCCTTCCCCAGCTAGATCCATATTGACTTCTAACGGGGCCAGGGGCGCCGTAGGGCATCTAGACCTTTAGCCACCCATACCATGGAAGGAGGCGTGTTCGTTGTCGAATCATGTTCCGCTCTGCCTGCCATCCTTTGTGCCACAGCTGCCATCCTGAAGAGCCCATGGAGCTGGCGGGGTTGCCGGGCGCTCGAACATTGTCCGTGCGTCTTCGGCTCCGCCCATGAGGAGGTCCGAGCGGACGACGGCCTCTCGCCGATGGTGGTGCTTCGCCCTTTTATCCTCGCTCACCACGCGAGCGGTCAGTCGTGTGTGTGGGCTCATCGCAGAATCTCTGGGGCGAGGAGGCACGCCACATCTATGCACATATAAACTACGCTCCCCAGGCATGTTTTGACATTCGAAGCTGCACTATGTCCTAGTGCGGCGCACAGACATAACGCATATCTCACGACGGTCAACGGAGCCGCATTCGGAGGGTCTTCCCCCTCGAGTCCGAGCCGGTCCAGCTCGTGCGCTGACGGGGCCGAAGGATGGCCGTCAGTGCGTATCGATGAGGGCTGGCCCTCAAGCAACTTGCTGTGCTCTCCGTCGTCGTTCGGCCGAGGCACGACTGCATCGACGAGCACAGCAAGGTATTTGAAATGCTCTCCTTCCTCGTTTGATAAAGTCCTCATTTCACCCTCTTTGAGACGTCGGAGGGGCGGCTCCACTGCTCTATTGACAACCCCGGTCATGCTTGTTATCGGGTTCTTCAACGGCACTGGGAAGGCCACCCTCCACCCCTGTCGCGCTGATCTCCCACATGTCTGGAGGCTCTACGGGTCCTGGGAGGGTCGAAGGATTCCTGTCTCGAGTCAAGAAAGCCCGCTCATCTTATATCCATCCGTTGGGTCCCTTTTTCTTTCCTCTCCGCCAAAGGCCAACAGCAAAGATGGATAAGATGACCAGGCGTCTGTTTCTTAATCCAAGTTGATGTTTGCTCTCCCGCCTATCCCCTGCAACCCTATGTCGAAAGTCAGTGGAACACAACCGTCGACATGGTCGCCGTCCGATTCTTCGCGTTTCTTGCTAGCTTGTTCATGCTGGGAAGCATCGTGAGTGCGTTGGACCCGACCTTGGACCCGACCTTGGACCTGGGCTTTCCGCCCTGCGAGGTGAGCGGCCTCCTCCAGAGCAATGCCTTCGTCACAGCACCTGCTGACACGCTCAGATTGACTGCGTCCTTCAAGAAATTCACAACTCCAACTGTGCCATCACGGACAAGACATGCTTGTGCAGCGATAAGGTCTTCGCCGGCTTTGTTCAAAGCTGCGTCATTGCGAACTGCACCATCATGGACATGCTGGGTGAGTGAAACCGGGACCCATAGTGTCGAAACCTGGGATATAGGCTGACTGACTGGTCTTGGATTTTTGAACAGCTGCCAAAAACCGTACGGATGCTCTATGCGGCGTGCCCGAGGTCCAGCACGAAAACCCCATAGCGTGTATCCAGGTCGCCCTCTTCACGTTCACGACCCTTTTGATCATTACGCGGATCGCCCACAAGTGCATGAGGATTTCGCCTTGGGGTTGGGATGATACGACCATCATGGTTTCATATGTATTATTCACCACCCCCGACTTTCTTGTTGATTTCTCGGATCGTTATTAATTCTCTTTCAGGCTGCTTTCGCGGTTTTTACACCAAATGCCTATATCGGTAAGCTGTTGAGAAAGAATACCTTGATCCATCACGGCCCTAACACATATCTGTAGCTGCAGTTATCGGGTCTGGAAGAGACGTGTGGTACCTTACCCCTGACCAGATTACTGCAGGCCTCAAGGTAAGAATCGAACCCTTCCGAGCCACTCTACTTGCCGTCAGTACAGGCTAACCCGAAGCCAACAGACATTCTTCGTCATGACCTTCCTTTATATACTGGGCCTGGCCTTCGTCAAGGCGTCCATTCTCTTCTTGTACCTGCGCATCTTCCCCGACCATCGGTTCCGGAAGGTCTTGTGGCTTACCCAGCTTTTCAACCTCGTGCTGTACCTCGTCTTCCTTGTCGCCTCGCTCACCTCCTGCCAGCCCCTGAACTATGCCTGGGACGGATGGACGGGCAAGACGGAAGGCCGCTGCACTAGCTCGAACCCCCCCGCCTTGGCCCACGGCTCTCTGAATTTCATCCTGGACGTTTGGATGCTGTTTCTTCCGGCGTCGCAGATCTATAAACTGAACATTCCTCGCAAGCAAAAGCTGGACGTCATGTTCATGTTTAGCGTGGGAGCATTGTAAGTGAGAAGGAGAGAGACAGAGACTTCTCTCGAACCGATAATGCTTCCAGGACAGAGCACCGTTGCTAACTTCGAGTAACAAGCCTCACCGCAGCCAGCGGCTACCGTATCAAGGTGATCCGGCCATTTGGTGCCTCTTTTAACCCTGATGGTGAGCTCCTACCCATAATGAGGGAGGCGCATGCCTCTCTACGTCATGTGCCGAGTGCTAATGTTGCCAACAGTCGCGTTCCAAACTGCAATCTGGTCTGCCATCGAACTAGCCGTGGGGATCTTCGTGGCCTGCCTCCCGAACACGCGTCAATTCTGGGCGGTGGTGCTGCCGAAGATTCTCCGGGCCACGGGCATCTCGTCACGGTCGCAAGAGACCGCCAGGGACTCGACAGTCACGGGGCAGCCCCCTCGAACGACGTCAGAAAGCCGCGCGCAGCGGTCGCGGCTGGTCGAGCACGACTCGTCGTCGACGTCGGACTTGGTGGGCGTGAACGTCCACACAACGAAATCCAACCAGTCCGACTCGATCGGCGCGGCAGCGGCGCCGCAGGGGGACGGGGTCAAGTCGGCGATGGTGGCCCACATCAGGCGGCTCGAGATGCAGCTGAAGCCGGGGGCCAAGGACCGGCAGGAAGAGTTCGACCTCCAGGAAACCAAACGATGAGGAAACGTGACCGACGAAGGAGCCTGAGACGCGTGCGCAGATGGAGGGGAAATCGCCAAAGAGAAAGCGTCGGGCGCCACAATTGAGCGAGTGGAGAGAGGAGGCGTTTCTTTCAGGAAACTTATTGATACCCCGTTATATGACTTATGAGTATATGCTCTAGCCCATTACACATCAGCGCCCTGGCGGGACATTAAATAATTGCTCGCCAAATATTATACAATCAAGCGGTAAACTGAAATACGTGTACGAGTTATCAAAGTTGACATCCAGTCACTACCATACCCCTTAGCAGCTTTGGCGAATAAATTGCGTCCAGCACCACCCAATGTACACACGCATGGTAGTTGGTCAGAAATAACTTGGTTTAACTAGTGTAACTCCTTATTGCGGCTTTGGTGGGTTGGAACATGGTATGTGGTTGCTGAGCGTGGGCAGGGCTTCTTGGTAGATACAGTCAAAAGCGTCGGAGATGTTGGCTGTACAATCCGTGCGCGCGGATACATGCACTTATGATTACCTCTGGACGACTGGCTGAGCCTGCCCGGAGCGAGGGGAAAGTGCCTGGATGAAGATGGTCGACCTCGGGACACCTTTGTAAGAGCTCTTACCGGGAACAGGTCGATTTGCGACGGGAGAGTATGCCACATATCAGACTGAAAAATCCGGAAAATATGCCAAGAAATAACGCGGCTGCCCTCCAAGGCGACCCTAGACTACCCGGGAAGTCTCGAATACTCCTGTGAGATGATGCTTTCCAACAATAGGAGATTTGCAATCACAGAGAGGTCGCTGTACTTCGTACCCGACGGAACTGCACCAGGAGACCGCATCGCGATCATTGCCGGCTGTTCAGTTCCGATAGTCCTCAGGCAGAACAAGCCCGGAGTGGGCGGAAACGTGCGGTTCTTGGTGGGTGAATGCCACATACAAGGCTTGATGGAAGGGGAGTATATTGATGTCGCCGCCGAGAAACATCTTTCTCCGGATACAATCATACTATTATGACACTGTGATGTATTCTGGAGTCAGGCAAGTTGTTAAAGTGACGTTCGTCAAGCCTTCAGAGAATGTACACAAAGTGTCAGGCGCGAAAGGTCAGGCTAGCAAGCGAGCTCGAATTACATCGCCTGGGAATTTCGATCTTCCACAATGCCCTGCTCAGAGAGCTGTCTTCTTCCTATTTCAGTAAACAGATGCAATAGCTGATGCTACGACGAATGAACCGACTGCATTCCTCCTTATGTGCGGCCTTGTGCCCGTTTTCTCTCGCATTGGGGATTAACTCTCCAAGATTCATTGCATTTAAATGTTAGTTTTATGAACTGCTATTCATTTCGGTAATCTTTAAACTTCCCAACGCTGGAATTCAGTAAATACTTATCAACTATCGACGCCACTCGTCGAAGCAGTTGCAACCATTAGCTTACCCCATCCACCACCCGCTTATCCCAGAGTTATATCGCATATTATTTGCCGTTTGAAAGTAGCCGAGTAGCAGCCGAAGAGTTGAAGGAGGCATTTACGTCTGAAATAGAGAGCGTAATGCCACCAGGGGGGGGCAAAGAGGTTGGCTCGAACTCAACAGAAGCTGGGGAAAAATTGCTTTCGGTATAGTCGGGGGAGTTTCTACGTAGATGGAAGGCAGTCAGTTCGCTCCTTCCAATCTAGTGGCATAAGGGATTTATTTTCTCTTGGTCTCTTCTTCTGACCCTCACACCTAACCACTTTACTTTCTTCCTTCTACACTCAACCTCTTGCAGCCCTACAAGATTCGCACAATGGAACATGATGAGATCCGTCAAGCCAAAAGGCAGAAAAAAACGCACGACAAGCACTCACAGTAAGCACAAAGCGGTTTCAGATCTCGATTCTTTGCGCTCACAATTTCCCACGGATCCACTCCAATGGCAGACATCTTTCTCAGCAACGCCATAGTGTCCGTCCAAGAGGACTGGCTTTGCGACAACTCGGAATTCTTTGCAGTGTGCCTCCGCGGGGGTTGGAAAGAAACGATTACAAAGGCTGTCCACCTCGAGTATGTCGATGGCCAGACCTTTCTGCTCCTTGTAGAGGTCATGGAGGTTGTGCTGAGCTCACCCGATATCAACACTCGCCGCCACTTCAACAATGCGTCCGATTGTGTCATCTCACTGCTGCCAGCTTCTCAGCCGCTTACAACTTTTGCCCGGCTTGTGCGCCTTACAGACTTTTTGCTCATGGCAGACCTTCACAACTTTCTTCGACGCGTCTAGGAGACGCTCTGGCGCCGGTTTCACATGAGACCAGGGGTGGCTGAAGATGCCCGCACAGCGATCCTTGAGTGTGGTGACGACGATGTCCTCGCGCGGATCAAGAACAACTGTGTCATTGTCGCTTCACGCAAAAGATGAGCAAGCTTGTTACCAACTTGACGGAGGTCTTTTGGATTCGTTCTGGATCAAACAAAGAATGCAAGATGAAGGAGCTGTAGCTGAAAGGCATGTGCAAATACAACGTAAACAGACCAAGGCTGGCTAGAAAGAAAACGATAAGGACCTGGCGGACCAATGCTGAGAATAGAAGAAGCTTATATGACTGCCCCGCAGCCGTCCATTTCCCAGAGTGTGCCATCCACCAAGCCCCAGCGACCGGCATCAAGCGGATCCTCGTCGCCAAACTCTAGTCCCGGGGGTTCAATGAAGTCATCCCGGAAGCGCGACGAAACGGCCTGCCGCGCCTTCTCGTTGAGCTCCGTGCAAGCGCTGTGGATGCGCTTCAGCCTGAAATCGTCGGTGACCTTGATGAGGCGCTCGAGAAGAAGCAGCGCCGACTCGACGTTGCTCTGGTCGGTCTGGCGGCACGGGTTGTCCGGGCACGCGAGGTTGTTGACCGTGATGAACATGACGCTCGTGAGGTAGCCGCACGATACCAACCTAGGAAACGGAGCCAGTTAGTCGCGTAAACACGTCCCTGTTGAGGCGTCCAAAAGCCGAAGCCGTACCATGTAAGAGCAGAATCGTTCTCGGGCGTCGCCGCGTAGAGGTGCATGCACGTCCGCGCCTGCGCGACCAGCTTGTCCCAGCAGCTCGGCAGTCGAGTGGCCAAGTCGGATCGCACGCAGAGAGCCTGCTTCTTGGTGCAGTTGAGGATCTGCTGCATCCACTCCATGTGGTGCGAGTCCGTGTGGTGCGTCGTTGCCACGAGCTGGAGGTGGGTGTAGTGCATCAGCGAGAGGTACCGGAGGCGTTCCCTGGACACCGTCTCCGCCACGAGGTGAGGCTGAAAGTCGGTTGGTATCGCCTCAAGCCAGTCGTCCAGCATGGCCCTGATGCGGATTGTGTTCTGTTCCCGTTCGTGCTCAGGCAGCCGGAGCGACCGCGCGGACCTGAGCATGGCGTGGAGCCGGCCCTGGATGTAGGCCAGCTGGGCGCGGCTGCGGAAGTAGTTGAAAACCTGGCCGGAAGAGCCGCAGATTAGGCCTGCGCCATCCGGGGAGTCGGGGCCTGGGAGGTCCACATCAATGTCCGCGTCCTGGTGGATCGGCGGCTGCGACGTCCTCATTGCCAGGTCGCGGTCGAGGATGAAGGCGACCCAGAACACACGGGTCCTCTGGAGGGCTTCAGCCGGTGTCAAATTCAGGTTCGCGGCCTTTGTGTGCAGCTTGAGGGTCTGGGCCAACCTCATCGCCGTGGCGATCATGACCGAGGCCGGGCGCTGGTCTGCCGAGCCGTGGAACACCAGGACAAGTCCCAGGATCGTCTGCAGGGCCAGCAGGCTCGGTTCGTTGGCCACCAGCTGGTTCATGGCTGACTGGACGTTGCTGACGTACCGCCGCATATTCTGGGTTTCTTCGAAGCTGGAGGCGTAGGAGTGCCGACACGCTAGCGCGAGGACGACATTAACGGCCGCCCATGCATCCAGTGTGCGGCAGGCTAGATTCTCGTACCAGAGGCAGAGAGTTTTCATGAAGGTTTCTCTATTAAAAAGTGGAAGGACTTGGTTCGAATTTTGGAAGTAGTCTTCTATCGTCGGGAGAATATGGGGGAGGGGCGGCAGGGTCTTGACGTCGGTCTCACAGGGGACGCTCTGGTCCGTCGAGGATGCAGGGAAGTCATCGACCGGCGATCCGGCATGGGCAGCGCAAATTTGATCTTCATCGTAGATCTGAGGGTGCGAGCCAGCCTCGGTAGACGTAACAGCCAAGTCCTTAGGGATCTGAGACGGTTGTCCCTGATTGTTCTGGGCTTCCAGCTGCGCCAGCCGGGCCTCCAGCATCTCGATTTTCTTGATACTGTAAATTGCACGTTGTCAACCCTCAAATCCACTTCTTGAAAAGAGACAAGCATCTGCTTACTGGTTTGGTTTAACGGCGGTCGCCCTCGTGGGGCCTGTATAAGTGCATTCTGAGTTGTATAGCTTGCAGCCCGAGCACAGGGGCTGGTTCCTGTCGCATTTGATTTTCTTAAGGTAACATAGATCACAAGCCTGAATGAGATCCGGTAAGCTGCTGTCTATCATTGATTCCATGCCTGAGCATCTGCAAATCGCGAAGGGGACGCATACCTTCCTCTGCCTGACCCTTTTAGACTTTGTCGTCTCCATAGTTGCAACAAGTTGTCGGAACTCGATGTCGATCAATTGGTTGACTGCTCTGCGGACTTGGAGTCAGCGAACTTCATAACTCGCACAGAAAGTCATTTCAGATTGTTATTACCTCAACGACACCGACCGAGTAAGTGGTTGAGGAGGAACACAGTCACGTTCCGAAGAAAAGAGCGGGTCGCTAGCTTGCTTATTAATACGCTCGCACCTAACCAACTAAAGTAAGTTCTCATTATCGACTATTCATAAAAGACAGTTGCATAATTGCTCAGGAAGTGTCCGTAAAAAGCTCTCGTTTATGCCCACATTGATGGATCAAAAACCAAAAAGCTGATGTATCATCCTATGTTGTAACAAAATAACCATCATGATTAGTGTATGAAAGGCAAAAAACGACGTTGGCCTGATTCGAACAGACGCTCCCGAAGGAACAAGATTTCTAGTCTTGCGCATTAGACCACTCTGCCACAACGCCGGTCACTCCACTATTGTGTCGGGCCGGTATAAACATTTCCAAACTGCAGAATATAGATCATTGACAGCTCTGCTGAAAGCCTGTCAAGTCATTCACAGGCTCCAGCACCCGAGCAGAGACTCAATTGACTCTTTGATCGTGCTCTTACCACAATTGTATCAATACCGCTTGTTACAACTATGTGCAAACAACCTATTGTTCGCGAAGACAATACTCGCAAAGCTTGCGTGGCCACGATAGCAAGACACCAAACTGGGCCAAGTCATGACAATGCCGGTCGCGAAACAATAAAAGTAACATTAGTATCTCCAACTGAATTATGGAAAACTAAAAGAAAATCACCGACCGATAGAAACTACATATTTGTACAGAGACGCACATATAAGAATGGGAGCGGCGTTACTACCTCAGTCTGCAGGTCAAACAGAGTGTCGTGTTGCAAGTTGAGCAATAAAAGCTGGATGCAAACAATTGGCAGCGGGGACAGGTAGGAGGAACAGAAGCCTCCATGACAGGCCACCAGCCTTGCCAATGATGGTCGGCCTTGGGACAGAGGCGGCCCTGCTGTGGATGCGAATCTGCATATCTTTCCCTGGGCCGATGAACTGTCTTATTCAAAGACTCCGATGTCGTCTGTATGGCTTCATATCCAGCCAAAGGATTTGTAGCACATGAAGTCTTTGACCGCGATTGCGGGCCGTGATCTTCCCCTGACTCTTCTGCGGCGTCTGAAACCTCCTCTTGCTCACCGCTCCGAGGCGTGCCGATCAAAAAGACAGTCGATCGTTGCGTTCTGCGCTCCTTCATCTTGTCCATGAACTTCCGCGAGTAGCCCGTGAGCTTCTTGGGCGGGCTGTCTCTTTCTACTACCTTCCTGTTTTCTTGCTTTTGCCACTCGGCCCACTTCCGGTATCGGAACCATGCAGCTCTGACGTTTGCATAATCATTGTCGTACTTCGCTCGTTCTGACGGCTGGCATAGAATCTCGTACGCTTTCCGCGCTTGTAATACGCTGTCAGTCATAGCGCTGGCATCTTGGTTCTTCAGGGGTCTTTCTGTCGCATCTGTCTGATGCTGTCTCTCTAGGATTCGAAAGGTCGTCTGGATTTCTTCGAGTGTTGCTGTTTGCTCAACGCCGAGGTCTCGGTAGTAGTCCGACGTTGAAGGTCGTTGCATAATGAGTAAATAGGTCACTTTGATATATGACCTAACAGCTGAAATCCTCGTTACCTTGTCATGGCCTCTACGGAAAGAGAAAGGACTGGAGAATAGAGGATTTTGTGTTCTCGGATGGTTTGATGGTCAAGTTGGCTAGCAGGAGCCATGTGTGTCGTAGTTGCGTTTCAATTATATCAGGTCGCCGCCTTTGGTGAGGTTATGTCGTATTGCGGTTCGAATGCTGTGAGAATTATTATTTTGTAGGTTGTCTGAGAACAGAAGAACAAAGAACTAGGTATCCTGAATGTTTGTATACTATGTAGCGGACATTAGGCTGGAAGAGCATTGCTCTTTGTGGCTCCTCGAACTTGCATCGGTATTGTTCGAGAACCTGCTAGCCACAATGCGGATTGAGAACTTCTAAGGTTCAAACATCTTGCAGAGGTGAAAGAACGTCCACCTCTGTTCAAGTGTTTGTCTAGTGACAAACAGAATCCGCAACAAGGAGTCATCGTTAGCTCACCATTGACACACTTTCAAGCTCTCAAGTTCAGGAGAGCTGCTTGGTTGAACAATAGCATTGTAGAAGCAAGACAAGGCGTTGTTAACCAGCAGTAATTTATAAATCACTATATGATGAAGATCGCATCAGGTCCGTGTCCGTATTCTGCCAGAGTATTGAAATATTGTAAAGTAACTGTCTTGGCTTTCTACCTGTCCTTTTTCAATGACCCTGAGTTACGAAGACTGCTAGTATTATTTCTGGACGCAGGCACATTAGACCTTGTAACAGTATAAAAACTGTATAAAAGTTTTCAAGTGGATCTCGTTATGCGAGAAGCTATTTCTGAAGTGCGAAAAAAGGAACAGAAAACAAAATAGTAACACATTATAGCACAACCTGGTTTCGATCCAGGGACCTCTGGGTTATGAGCCCAGCGCTCTACCCCTGAGCTATTGTGCTTGATCCAATTGTTGAAAATCCCGAACTCTAATCTCTCCTTAGAGGGTATGGTGGAGTGCGCGGCTCACTCGTGGGCCATAATCTTTTATTCCGTGGACCCATCGTCAAGCTTGTCTTATTAAATGAGCTTTCGTTTATTACTATTGCGTGGGAATCTGCGTTTAGAGCTTCTTTAGGTCGTTACCCTCTAGCTAATAGTGTAAGATAGGTGAGTCTTACTGATTTTACTTACCTTCTATGATTACCTAGGTAAGGGTAAGGCTACAGGTAAAACTAAAGTAATCTATATAGGTTAGAATCACTAGGAAAAACACCTATACAAAATAGGAGATAATAGACTAGGAACATAATAGCTATTAGCTGACGTCTTTGCAGTCACTTAGTCTACCTACAGTCAAAGAGCCTATGGAAACTGTGGGGCAATTACAGCCGGGGGTGGGGGGGAGGGGGATGTAAAAGAATTTTCTGTCAGAGCAAGCACAGTTCATGCGTTAGGCTCTAGGGTTACACTGCACTGACGACTTGTTATTGCGCATTATATATGTACGGAAATTAGGGTACTATCGGCAACTATCAGCGCGGCAAGACCGGACGTCGAGTTTTTGTACTTTACTACTAAGGTATTAACACAAGGCCGTCCCTCTTAAGCCGAACAGGTACGTAATAATCCTAGATCGTATGCCCTTATTCTTGAGCCTTTAGTGCAGAGAATTTCCTATGTGCCGCCTAAGGCACATAGGCATACGGTTAAGCCGAAGCTGACCTACTCCTAGCCCCGTTATACTCTCTTCGCATATATTACTCTAATATATAGTTTTATAAATGTACCAAATTTCATGGTAATAGTACTGATCATAGGACCTCTACTATTTTTCTTCTTCTATAGTGTATTTATGTGACCCTATGGGGGACGGCCCGGATATAGTGTTCCCCAGTTGCGGCCCGTCTTAGTCTATCGGCATAGGCCGAATGGCTTTAGAGGGAAATAGTGTATGTGGTGGTCGCATGAATGTACGAACCGATATCTATAGAAGGTGACCCTATTGATAAGTAAGAACTGTCTTCTAGACTATCAAACCACACTTGTATTTTCATACAGACAACTTACCTATTCTTACCTAACACAACTCACCTACTCTTAACATAACTTACCTACTATCACCTAACACAATGAAGGTCTTTTCTCTTCTTGCACTTCTCTCTGCTGCAGCTAGTGTTACTGCTAAAACATGCCAGTATGTAACCTCTATTTTTGATGTACATTATATTTTAACTAACACTTATCTAGCTGCTATAATGGAAGTGCTGTCTCTCCCACTGCTACGAGATGGGCTTGTGGCAAAATCCCACGTTCCACCACTGGCCGTCATAGTGGATGGTGTGTAATTCCAGAAGATGCCGCATCAGAAAGGAAGTTCAAAGATGTAAGTGATAACTCCATACTAGCTATGATTATAACTAAGTCTTCAAAAGGAATGCAACGGACATAATGCTGCCACTCATGGTTCTTGTTATTAGAGTGTAAGCATTGCTGGAAGTGAGCCGCCAGGCCAGAGGTTGGCCGGGCATGGATTATATGGCTATGTGTGGTGCAGATCTGGCGCGTAGTCCAAGAACTGTTGGATCTTTTGGCCGGATGCCATAATGGTCTATTTTTAGGCGTAATACACCACCTACACCTCTTACATTGTTGTTCGCGATGCCACTTCTAGTGTTTTTCGGGAAGTAGTATAAATAGAATAGTCGTTTATATAAAGCGCGAATAGATTGCGGTTGCCTGTTTTCAATGTGAGCCGACGTACCTCTGAACCCCATCGGGCCATCTAATGACGTGACACTGGTTGTGTGAGAATTCGACTAGTATTTGCTTACTGCCTCCCGGGACTCGCTAGTGAGGCGGTGTTTGTCGTCTGGCTTCCCTTTGACAAGAGGTCCTCAATTTACCCTCTCATACCTAGAAAAAGGGCGGCGTTGTCTCGGCTTCATATGTTTGAGCTCTCAGCTGGAGAATCCAGAGCAGCGATATGGTGGTACAGGTTATCTGGTGTAAACTGTTGTTAGATCTGACGTTATAAGTAGACTATAATAGCCCCTGTTAGAGGAAGGTTGTTAACACAGTAGTTACTTTTTTTCTCTCATTTTCATGTAGTTATGAAATTGCTAGAAGAGGCTACTCTTATGATAACTGTAAGATATGTGCTATCAGAAGTGATGTCTAGACTCTAACTTTAAGTATGGTTTGCTAAGAATGACTTAGCTACGCCTGACTAGGGGCATGTGTTTGCTAATAACATATACCATATGATTTTAACGTCCTTGAATATGTTTTATGTGCAGTCTTAAAGCCTTTACAGTGTTTTTTCTTTTCTTTTTACAGTTTTTAACCATTACAGTGTACCTGGCGACCCCAAGGGGTATCGCCTTGTATTTGTACCACAGTGTAGTCATAAAGCGCTTACTAATAAGTGCAGCCTTTAGAGGTGTATTCTGTTAGGATTAGAATCCTGACTAGTATTTCAAGGCTGGAAGTTTTGAACTAAAGTAAATAAAGAAGTTGTGTATATTCTGATCTGAATGAAATTGGAAACTTACTCAGTATATCGCTGGCGAGCTCGGTCTCGTCGAGCTCTCGATGAGAAGATGCAAGACGTCTCCGGCGCGACCCCTCTGGATATAGCCAAGAGACAGAGCTCGCTATTGACTCCAGTTCCTTCTGTGGTGTTTTTAAACACGGGGGCTTGGGGACATGATGCACGTGCCATCGGGATTCCCGTATCTCGGTGGGTAAATAATATTTCCATGCCAGAAATGATACTGACATTTCCGCATAGCCCTACCAAGGCATAAGGCCGTACGGCCCGCCTAACATTACTCTTTGAGTACCTACTCTACTCTGACTGCGTAATGCTTTGTAGCTGCTAGCCGCTGGCTCTTGATAGCTATCACGGGCAGGCTTTAAGATGTAGGGGTGGCATGACTCCTTTTCTTATACATGCTGGGAAGGCTATTATAGTGATGTAGCATCATTAATATAAAGCTTAAAATGAGGTCTTGGTACCACTATAACACAGCTGCACAACTAATAGGCCAGTAGTAATGCAATGCTTTTTCAAGAGGCACTGCGCTGAATAAATACCAGAAAGATCATTATCATTAAGTGCAGACTGAGCTTAACAGTGTACCGTTCTTCCAAACCACAATGCTGCTTTTTAATACTATTCTCTTAATCACGGGACTTTTCTTAAAGCCCACGCTATGTCAAGTACTTCTGCCCTTCATTCCCATATAAATATCAGCATACTAACATCGATATAGCTTGCAGTAGGATTCCCAAAAGCCCCCGCCTAGAATTTAAACCCCTTTCTAATTCTTACTGCTCTAGGGAAACAAGCATTATACTGTTCTTAATGATCCTGATGGCAACGACCACACCATGCGAGATGTGTACACCAATGGCTATGATGATGGCGAATGGCCACTCGTTAGAGCCAAAATAGACATTGCTGGTCGTTACATCAGAGTAGATTACGCATGGAACGAGGAAGACGAAACTCCAAACCGACTACACCTTAACGAGATATTGAAAGCCTTATGGGAAGCAGAAGGCGCAAAGCTTCACCAGCTCCAACAAATGGAGTTTACCCACATCACCAATGTAAAAACCCAGCCCATATTTACATATATCAGAGAAAGCTTAGGTATAGCAAAAGAGGAGGGCTTTACGATTACAGAACCAGCAGCAGAGGGAGAAGGTGCAGCGATGGCAAATGGAGCACTGCAACGTTCCATGTTTTGGAAGCAATTAATGGGAACCCCTTTTGGAAAGGTTGCAAGAAGGATGGCAAACGAAGGTGGTAACGGTGTCGACATATTTGTAGTGCAGACTGTGCTAGAAGAGGGATTCCACACCTTCGGAGTCCCCCACCATGTTGACAATTTGATTATCAAGTTTTGGTAAATGCACACACGGCTAATGGGCTACCAAGCTTGATGTCTCCAAGTAAAGCGTCCTCGGCAAAAGGTTGGTGTATAGCTTGAAACGCCTAATGCGTGGCTTAAGTAAGAGAGTCGTGTCGATATTCCTATCGTCCTTACTCAATGATAGCTTGCCTTCTTCGCCTGTCTCAACTGGCGCCACATTAAAGTTTCCGTGACGATCCTGGTTTACAAGCTGAACGATTTCGGTGTTGTTACGATTTGTTTTCCCCTGGATTAAGTGTTGGAGTCGGCAATCGTACTGAGTAAAGGAGTTAACAGAAGTGCAGTTAGGGGCAAATTTGGACGGTTGATATTTCAATCTGTCTTCCTCTAATACTGAGATGTGGCACTGTAACTTTCTTTTATGCCCCGTCGACCTGTAGTTCGCACGTACCGACCGCGCCTGTCCGAGTCGGTCGGACATCTGTGGTCTTCTGCATCGTGTAGAGTTCGTACTTGTCAACAGTTCTGTGAAAGGCTGTGCGGCACACGTTTAAGATGAAGATGGAAACATAAAACTAGACTGATAAAACGCGATAAAAAAAATCTGATTTGTTATGATTTATATCTACAGGCATAATGTTTTGATCTGGCCATACTACCTGGCGATATTTACCTCTAGGGCTGGAGTATATCGCAAAGCTGTTTGCGGCAGATACACCAACGTGAAACGGTGCAGAGTTAACGTCGGCACTGTGGCTATCCTAGATAGTATATAATACTATGTAGAGGGGACTGGGGAGAAGGTGGGCTAAGGCTTGTTACAAATGAACGTAGATTGATAATTGTATTGCACTATTAGAAGTTATGGGCTTTTATTGCTTCAGGCAACAAACGAAAACAGGAGAGATGATACCTGTAAACGCAGTGAATTAAGGCTGGGAAGGCACTCAGCCTGGCGGCGACCCCGACGGCCATGTGCCTCTTCTGTCCACTGCTGGCTCAGTATATATGCGAAGTGTCTCAGCATCCAGCGTCAACTCCCCAAAGAGGCTCCCAACGCCACGTACGAATCACTCCGGGCGCACTCCGGGCGGAGCGAGTCCTGTTCTCGCTTATCCTCCGTTCAGGATCAGGGTCGGCTACGCCGCGGGCGGCAAGCCCGACTATGGCGTGCGGTCAATGTCACGACTCAGTGTAATGTGCCTAGACACTAGACTGCAACATGTTGCAACAGCGTTTATTCCGTCCATCCAGCGAATTCAACAATCATAATTAGGGTCGGTCCCTAGATTAGTCGTTTTACAATAATGCCTTCCACAAAGGCCAAGGCTTCGCGTCTAATATCGTATCTTTTAACATCATCACAGCCGCTGTGCTTCTTATTATTGTGTCTAAGGTCAGTAAAGTATTAAGGTGTTCATTAGCAATCATTCTCAGTATTAGCGTGCTCAATATTCAATTGAATGCATTTATTTTAGGTGTATTTGTTGGCTTGGCCTCGTGTGGCGTGCCACGTCTCCAAATCTATTGCTTAAGGAGAATCTTAGACGGCTAAATATCTATTGAGAAAATAAAAACTTTGACTTGTTCATCACTAAGCTCGTCATTGGCTTCCTGTCCATTTACACTAACCATCGCTATGGAAGAGTATAATAGGTTTATATAAAGATTTTCTAACTATACGTGTAATAGAACATTCCCTACCTAGACTATAGCGATAAGGTGACAGGGCATATAAGCAGTGTTAACAGCAGGGGCTTACGAGTTCGTAAGCACCGGCGGATCTTTCGGCATTATCGCTAAATTGACCATTAGCAAGAACTTTACTGTCAGCGTTCCCGTTACATAAGGCACGGAGCTCCCGTGAGCTAACTCGTAGGCACATTAATAACTAGGACCTCTATTAGTTAAAAACCTAATGAGTTAATGAAATAACTAAAGTTTCTATAATATACTGCTAATACTAATCTATATGTTATAGTATAAAGTAGTAAGTTTATAGCTAAGTAATAAACAAACCTAAAGAATTAAAAAGATTATAATTAATTAAGATTCAAAGAAATATATAGTAGTTTCCCTATAATAAAGTCAGTAATCTAATAGTAGCAGTATACCTTTCTGTTTAAAAAGTATAAGTCAAGCTTCCTTTCCACTAAGTATGTATTGCGTATGTAGCGCTGTATTATCTGGATTAATTCATTGCTTCCGTACTTACAGCCACTTACCAAGAGATTCTTTTCACAATGAAGCTGTTCTGTATTATCAGTCTTGCCCTCGCAATCACCCAAGCCCAGGCGCGTTGGTGCCGGCATGTTACCCCTATTTCCCCTAGTAGTCAGTCAGGGTACTAACCTCTTAACTAGGTGTTATAATGCAGCAGGTAACTCCTGGCCAGGGGACACTGATGCTACCTGTCGGGTATTCAATGGGGATATGGACGACGGCGGAAATTGGTGCAGTACTACTACTTCCAAGGAGGAGTTCATAGATGTATGTCAAATCAACCAGTCCTCGGTTCTGTCAAAACTAACAGCTGTAGATGTGTCACCATAGTAGGGGCCGTTGTACTTCGTAATGTTTTACTACGCGAAAGGTTATCGTAGTTCGAGTGTCTACATTACGGCAGTGTGAGGTCAGCGACGTGGGTAGAATTACAACCTAGAACTTCTGGTAGTATATCTTTATCTTTCCTATAACTCACAGGGGCAACCCCGGGTTTTGCTGATTTCCGCAAACACCACCGCCAAAACCCCTATCGCATATGTACTTACCCCTAGTGATTGCTCCCACTCGCAATCGCTTGCGCGGTAGTAATCAGGGCTCTAAGTGAGGAATGCAGTCTACGTACAAAGGAAGGGGGCCAGCCAGGGCACAGTGCTAGTGAAAAAATGTATCGTCATAAGGTTCATTATTGTTGTGGGTGATGGCGCAACTTGCCGCGCTTAATGCCTTCGTGCCCCGTGAAAAAACTCTGATTTGATGTGACGGTTGTTCTTGTATTGCTGATATGATTTACGCCGTTCTTCGCCAGTGGATTTTGCTAATTAACAGCTAATTTTACAGTAGACGAAGCACCCTACTGTTATTGCTGTTGCTGCCTGATAACAACTAGGGTGAGTAGGGTTTGTAATGCGTGTCAGGAAGTGTCCTGTGCTATGCGCCCTGCAAAAGTGATTATTTGTTGGTAAGAATATAGCTACTTTATACCACCTGTAAGTATAAGCCAGAACCGGCCTCATTGCTCGTCTTTAGTGCGATTTATCACACTATTTCCTGCTCTTAATGAGCAGAAAAGGTTGTTGGCATTACGCTATTAAAAAGTTGAAGATGTAAGGGAGAGACGGGCTCATTGTGTTTCGATTCTTTGGTTTCTTCATTGTGGTTGGTTTGTCCACCACCGCGCGATTTGACCGGCAACGGGTGGCAGTGCAGGCTGTCGACCGATCTGGTCCTGAGGAAGAAGCGTGCCAAGCGTCGTGGGAATTGTTCGGCTATTAGAAGCTGGCGGAGACGACAGCATACTTATAGGCGGAAGCGACAGCATATGTCTAGGTGACTGGGTTACATCCATGTACTGAGATTAGACGCACCGGGTGAGAATGGGTGCTTAGGTGAACTTAGGCAGCTCAATACACTCAATCAAAAATATCTAGGTGCAGACGGAAGCCTACTTCCAGCACTATATTTCCAGATCTTTGCCGTCATGTCCCCCGAGGCAGTGGCAAAATAGCCGACGATTGGGCTTGCAGCTACCCCTATGATCGAGTTCTTGTGGCCAGTCAATGACAATCCGACTGTACCACTAGTGCGACTCCAAAAACGTATCGTGCGATCCTTGGAGCCAGAGAGAAACCAAATCTCATCTGGTGCAGAAGCGACCGATAGGACAAAGTTCTGTTTGATATAAATGTAGATATTAGCAACTTGAAGTAAGTACCAAAATAAGACATTCTTACCGTGTGTCCTTTGAGGGTCCTGATGCATTGACTACCCCCTCGACCTGTAAGGTCAAGCTTCCAAACCTTTATCGTATTGTCAAGAGAGCCGCTGACAATCTCCGATCCGTCCGAGGAAAAGGTAACACTATATACAGAGTCAATGTGGCCTTTGAGATGCGCTACCTCGTTTCCCGTAGCGATTTCCCAAATATAAATGTCTTTTTCAAGGCTGCCTGCGGCATTAAATCTCGAGTACGGACAGATAGCAACACCAGTGACTCCTTCCAGGGTAGTGAACGTCTCTTTAAGCGTTTTGCTCTGGAGATCCCAAAGATGGACAGTACAGCCCCCATCTCCAGCGGCAATTATGCGCCCATCTCTGGAAACATCCAGAGAATAAAGATCAGCTTTAGGTTCCGAGAAAACGCTAATGGTTTCTTTGCTTCGAATATCATAGACCTGTAAGTCTGGTTAGATCTGCGTGAGAATCGGGACTAGCAACCTCAACAAGAGATTCATTTCGATTGAACTTACACGAACCAGCTTATTTTCGCTGCCGGTAACGAGGTACTTGTTGTCTGGGCTAAAACATACAGATCGAACATAATTTTCTCCAGAATCATTTTTGCCACAATGCTTGGACATAGCGAGCTGCTCGCCAGTCTCGACGTCGAAGATGTAAGCTGCGCGATTACAGCTCGTAGCAATATACTTGCCATCCAAGCTAAAGCGAACAGCGCAAACTAAACTGCGCGAATCAGCCATCTCTTTATATACTGCTTGTCTTCGGGACACAAAGGATCAGGATCCAAGTTCACGAACGTCTCGTCATCAGCTTCAATCGGAGTTACAGCTGGCGTCTGACTCAAATCCACACCGGGCTTTTGAGGTTCGCGTTGAGATGGAGAAGCACTCCGCTTTTGGGGAAATATGGACCTTCTCGAGTTCGACGCTCTGATTCTGAACTTGATAGCACCTGCGGTGTGTTCTTTGTTTTGATGCTTATTTAGAGCCGAGGCGGAGGCGAACGGAGGATACTGACAGCCGGGCACCTCGCATGAAACTCGAGGTTCATGAATCTTTTCGTGGTCATTTCGGAGATCTTCACTCTCAAACCCAGTGCCAGCTAGTGGACAAGACCAGAGCCTGCAAGTGAACGCTGAGCAGCGAAAGTCTTGCTTGAACCTTTCTAGTTCCTGCAAGCTAGCACCTGGGTGGCTGAATAACTGCAGCAGCTCCTTAACCGTATGCTGATAGTTGAACAGAAGCGTGGAGAGACTCGTGATCTTGACGAGATCACCTGGAGTTGCGATGAGGGTCAGAACTTCTGCGCAACGGAGGAAGACTGGGCTGATACTTACCGGTGGCTTCACCGCCAAAAAAGGGAGATTTATCTGCCCGTTCCGACATAATGGCTGTCGCTGCAGCGAGAATTTCTGGGTGGCTTTGCAGATGATGAATTTTGCTATCCACTGCTTTCCGAACTATTGTTTGATTCTCTGCCAGGCGTAATAAGTTCAAAGCCACGGATAGCTCATGTGCCCGAAGAAAGAATTGAGAAGTCGTGTCAAGGCCACGTTTCGAGGAAGCAATAGCGAGTAAATACTCCACCCAGTAATCTGAAGCATAAACATGAAGACCATGAAAGCCACGGAGCACACGAAGTCGTCGGTTTAAGCTTGGAGTTGTCGACTGGAAGACTTCAAGTCCTGATAATAGACAAGCTGTGATGGAGAGCCCCTGGTCTTGTACTTGATTGGACACATCCAAAAGGACGGTGCTCTCTGAACTCTGAAGGAACCTATTGCAGAACATGAGCGTTGACAGTATTGCACTGAAACCTAAGGCGGAGGAGGGAGAATCCTTACTCTTTCACTGAGACGTGGATGAAAGCAAATGTTGTGTCACTTCGCTCCTCAATGAGCGGTACACACATGTCAAACAAGTAATTTGGAGCAAGCTCATCAATATTGACATTTTCATCTTCTGCCGAGAACGACAGAGCAGACCTGAGCTCCGCCTTGCGAAGGGGTCGTTTGGCAAAGGCGATCCAACCCAAGATTGACTGCAGGCGGGAAACGGAGCGCCGGTCGAAATGAGAAATGATCTTAGTAAGAATCTGTCCATAGCTGTTCACAATTAGTGCAACTTGCGTCTGGGACGGGGTTGAAGATACGCACAATTCACTCAGTTCCCGAGGGAGAGTGTTGACAGCGTCCATCACCTCGTACTTCCTTACAAACAAATTGTTTACTAGGTAGTTCAGGACAAGTCGGGCCCAAAGAAACATGCCTGAAACTCAGTTAGTCGGCCCCAGTCTATTGTGTTCGCCGATTAAACCAACCATCGGCCTTTCTCGCTAAGTGAAGCTCTAGCTCTTTGAGTTCGGATTCCTTGAAATCCATCCTCGTTTTTAGCTCGCCAAGTCTCTGACCAGCATAGGTAGCAATAGATTTCTCCAAGGCCGTCTTCTCCCCCGAAAGTGAGACAACGTGCTTCTGTTTCAATTTCCTGGCCACTGCTGGCGGCATGCGGCTTGACACCAATACCTTGCATACCGTTGAGGCGGAGGCGAATGCTTTGGATATCATTCTCTCCAGTAGACTGATTACTTTCGGTTGTTTCTCCTTGTCGCATTCGTCTAGTCCATCCAGAACAATGTGGACATACTTTGTCTGTGAAGGATTGTCGGAAATAGCCCCAACCACCTCGAGTATTAAGCTCTCAATGACTTGTGCTGTAACAGGCTTTTTGTTGAGAATGAATTCTTTGTAAACATACGCCACTAGGTCAGTATCGCTTTGAACAAGCTGTAGCAAGATTGACCGGATAATTTGGTCATAGTCTGCGGATGTTGCTTGTGAGTATGTGCAGATGTGAGAAACGACCAACGACTTTCCCAAGGACCTAAGAAATGTGACTATACGGCTTGCCAAGACGCTTTTTCCTGTTCCTGGATGGCCATGTAGGACTAGGAAAGACGAATCCATACTACACCTCATCCAAGATGTAATCTGTTTCTGGCCCAATATCCAGTCACACGTCTGGGGATATTTCTGTGGTTCGGCCGATATTGTGTCGGAAATCTTTGCCTGCTGGTTGTTGTCTACTTTCAGCCAACCGACGATGCTGAGGAACTGGGACGCAGTGCTTTCTGTCTCTTCTCTTTCGACCTGTTCTGCTGCCTCACGTCGCAAAGTTTCCACGTCTTCTCTGATCTTTTTAATCTGCGAATGTCCCACTGCGTTGGCGGTGCTGTCGACCAGCTTCTCATGGGCTTTGAGATCCTCAATAATGCTGTCAAAACGACGTTCAAAGCGGCCCCATGACGTCATGAAAAACACCTTCCAGCCTACAGTTGTTATTTAACATGAGCCAGCTTCTTGAGGAACCGTTGACCTTACCGCTTCTGCGGACAAATTTGTAGGCTTCCTTGTGAAATTTGAGAATGTCGGAGTAGAAAATGGCGAATGTCTGCTGGAGCTCGACACTTTGATAAAATGTCTGGTGCAAGATTTTGAACCTAGCCAAAGGTTCTGCTATACGAGCGTACGCCCCGATGATTTTGTCGAATGCGTCGACATAGTCAGACGAGATCTAAACGATATTAAGTCAGCTTTGCGTCTGGTAACAGCCCCCAGATTCTTTCTGTTTTCAATAGCGTTCTGTCATACTTTAAGGATGAGCTTGATCGGGGCCCAGATCCATGCCATATACGGAGTCCCTTCACAGGCAGCCTCGATCGACTTCGAGTAGTGTTGCAGGCCGTCGAACAGCGGGGCCAAACGCCGCATATTTCGCAGCAGCTGACGTGCGGCGAGTTGGTCTTCAATGTCGTGAGCGGCCTTTATCACCTTGTCCAGCGTCGTGGCTGCAAAATCAGCACTGTCGTTGCTTGCAATCGTTCGTTCAAGATCCTTGAAGGCATCGCGGATGATACGCTGGGCTGCGGGTGACACTCGCGCTGCCAGCGGCATTTTTCCAGCGACGTTAAAGACTTAGGAAATTGCGACAAAACGACGTACGGGTACCAATGTGCGATGAGTAGAGTAGCAAGAAAATAGTCTCATCAAGGCTGCTGGGGGGGGAGGGAAACGGGGGAAATATGGGTGCTGTCATTTGGCCCAAGGCTGCCGACCGCTTCAGCATAGCCTCCACCATCTGTCGCAATTGGGCGAACTAAGGGATGCAAGGTCGTAATGCATATGCCAAGAGACGATGCGATTTGTTGAACTTGCTTTGCTGTTTAGAAGAATATGATGTGTATCAATGAATAAATGGCTACATACATCCTAGGGTTCTCATGAACAATTGGCAGAGTATAATATATATGGAATCTGGCCGAGATCGACCATTAAATGAAAGAAGGCAACAAATATAGGTGGTTCAGTTTATCCAAACATGTGAACCAAACCCAGTAGGCGCGACATCAGCAGGGTCACCAAAAGGGTCCAGTGGATGGCGGATACCGAGCTAATGACTTATAATTATAGGCCGTCGGGTCCTGGAATGGGCTACTACTAATCGTATTGCACGGCGGAGAACTGCACTCCATTCCATAATTAAATACTACGGCAAAACACAAATTATCATAGGTGTCGATAGCACCGGCCCAGACCTCTTGTGTGGCGTCGGCCTACTAGCTTCATGGGTAAATCCAGTACTATCATCCTGACTACTTTCCCAATTACACCGTAGCAACTGCAGCTAATACTGAGTAGAGCCACATAATATGTCCAAGCTGGCGCAATCGACGTATAGCGGCTAGTATCGAAGTTCGAAGAAAAGCGGAAGAGGGGAGTTTTATGCGGTGGCTATAGTAATATATTTTCCCTTTGAGTATTGTTGAAGATATCGTAAAAGTCCCCTGTTGCGGAGAAGGCGAGACCTTACCAAGCCCTCTTTAAGGCGTGAATGGCTAAATCAGCCTTCGAATACGCTTTATTGAAAAGTCAGAAAGCAGATCAGAAACTACGTGGTGATGATTGCCTACCTCCAAATGTCCCAGTTCATTGGTTTCTGTCCTACCCTGTGCAAGCAAAATGCCTGCAAGCTCCCGCTTGAGTTTCTGATTTTTAACGACAACCTATATACCCATAGTCAGATTAGGAGGAACGACAAGCTACTCTACTTGATAAATTTGCCTTACCTCTTCAAACGAATCAAGTATATAAAATTGTATTGTTGTGACTTCTTTTTCTTGTCCCATCCTGTGGATTCTTGCCAGCGCCTGGTCTTGTAAGGTTGGATTCCTACAACGGGCGATGAGCACAGTACTTTCATGAACAATTCGCTCACACATGTACCTACCAGTTGGGTTCCATCATGTATGCCCGCGAAGCAACAGTAAGATTTAGCCTATGTTTGCCGTGTCAGCTGTCCAAAACATGACCATCTGCAGGAACGGCGTGAATTACCCAACAGCACCACAGGAGAGGGTTAGCAACAGCACACGGATTGACGGCTCATTGCGGAATCGGTCGACAACTCTCTGTCTTTCCTTTTGTGGAACCTTGCCGTCATAGCGAAGCACTGAAATGCCAGCTTGGTCAAGCCCTACCTTGACAACGTCGAGCGTCATCGTCCAGGTCGAGAACACAACACTGACGACGTATTAGCCCCATCAATACCAGAGTATTATTGAGTGGTTTCACTTACCATTTGACATCGCTCGGTGTTGCTTGAAGATCTTCAATTAGAGCGGCCACTTTGGTAGGCAGATACCCTGATCCCGCAATCTGTTCAATTGGCATCGAAACGAGTGTGGTCTCCAAGCTTTCCGCACTTGTTGACACGGGAGCTATTGGGCAAGGCGGGCTATGCCCGCATTTGCTCGTGGTGATCTCGCTGGCCTCCGCTCGAACGCAAATCGGACAGAAGAATCGTGCGCATCGGGAAAACAAAGCAGCTGTAGCCCCTGGTTCGTCAAGAGGACTATAGACGGAGTCCAGCATAAAAGCGCAACGATGGCAATGGATGCTTCCCACCTCATTGAATCGGATATTGAATTCATATTGAGCCGCCTGGTTCCAATCTTTCGTCATGGGCTTGTTCGTAGCCAAGGTCGAGGTATCATGTCTGCTTGGGTAGAAGAGTCCAAGGTTACACACCAACCTCATCCCGACGATCTGTTGCAAGACGGTGAAGGACGATGGCACTCCTATGCCTTGACTGCCCTGGAGCAATACCTGGTCAATGTGGGCAATAGTTTGAGTTCTGACCTGGTTGTAGAGCTCTCTTTCATCAGGCTGAAACTCAACGTAATACGCCCGATCGTGCCTCGGTGGTAACTCGACCGTTTTCCTGGGCCGGCGGAGCAACAGGCAGGCAGCCAAACGTTTAAGTCTCTTGACCGCCACATCAGCGTTACCGGCCTTCCACATATGCGATATGTCCGCGTCAAAGACCCTTTTCTCGTTATAGGGATATGCACTCAAGAATTTGAGGAGGGTGGACAGGTCATTGAGATGGTTTTGAATCGGAGTACCAGTGACAGCCCAACGTGAGACAGAATCAAGAGCACACACGGCCTTCGCCATTTTTGAGTCACTGTTACGGATGAAGTGTGCTAAATTTGTAAGTTAGCATGTTCCTGATGCAAAAATCGACAATAGTATACCTTCATCCAGTATCACTCGCCTCCACCGGGTCCTGAACAGAATCGAAGACGCGCGACCACCGCCAGTGCGCCACTCCGTCGACACTGTGTGGTAAGTTGTCAACAAAATCATCGTGTTCTCGAGTCCTGCGGTTTGCTTTTGGCGGGTTTTTCCATGGTGCAGGCGCCATGGCAATCTCGCAGGCTCTGCATGTCTACATATGAACAGGATCAGCACCTCTTGGTCAAGAAAGACGGCTTTTGTCTCAACATCCTGATGATTCTGAAACCCCAGAGAAACGAATGTGACATACTTTGTAATTTCTTCCTCCCATGTTCCAAGCACTGAATACCAGTTAGCGTTGGTCCCTTGAGCATGATTACGATACGTACACGCTGGTGGGACAACAATCAAGGTTAAGCCGCATGACTCCTCCCCCAGGACCCCAGGCAGGCTGGATGCGTCACTTAGTGCAGCATTGTAAGAATCGGAAGCAACGAGAGTAATCATTGCCAGCGTTTTCCCGAAGCCCATCGGATCTGCAATGATGCCGCCGTAAAAGGCAGGGGGTTCGTGCGCATGGCGGGCGCCCGATATTCGGTTAATAAACCTTCCATCAGCGTTATAAGCAGCGTGTACAGATAGATACTTGTGTAAAGATAAATACCTTATTCCCATATCTGTTTCTTCTGCTTCCCAGATGTCGGGCCTTGTTCCGTCAAACGCCCAGCCTTGTTCTCGTCGTAACATGAACGTCAATGCTTGCTTCTGATGCCTTTTCCAGGAGAAGAATGTCAGTGATGAAAATACGTTTCAGGCAACAGAGCGCATTCTGCTTCAAACGTACCTCTTCAGCGGTGTTGCAATCGCCGTTGGCTGTAGAGCTTCTGGCAAGTCCTCTTGTGAGTCCAAAAGCTCTAGCATTTCCGGTGGCGGCTCAAGATCTTCCATGTGCACAAATATTTGACGCTTCTGTTCCAGATCTAGCGTATACGGATAGGCCGTCGGATCCAGTGGGGGTAACCGTTGAGGGTTGCAGTAGCGCACGTTCCGGTCGCAGCCAACCGGGTCCTGGAGAAACAACTTGAATTGGTCCTCGAGAAGTTCGTTACACTGGTCGATGAATAACGAAATGTCGTCAGAATGATTATCTTGCCCGTAGAGAATGATTTCCAGAGAGCATTTAGTCATAAGATTCGGCCCGCGGAAACGCTTCTCACTATTCGCCGTTTTGAGTGCATCTTCTGTTATGGAGCACATGGTCTGGAGTTCTATATCCGTATCTTCCAAAAGAGCGGTTGTAAGGTATGTGAAGTCAGAGCTAATGTCTCCGCTCAAGTTGGAATCCTGTGTTCCAACGAAAGATCCTGGACTTTCGAGCTTGACTGCGTAAGTCGATGCATTGACCAAAGAATGCGACCGCAATGTTGCTGCAATGCCTACAAACTATAAGGCGGTCATCAGAATGGGACATCTGTATCAAAGAACTCAGATGATTGGGTAAAGTAGCTTACCATACCAAAGCATACCACGTCAGGGTCTAAATTGCATGATTCCGCCCTGTTATCACAAAGAGCAATTTCTTCCGTATTTTGGTGGCTTGCTTCATTGGGAGGCGGAGGATGTTCTTGAAAGTTTCCCGGTAACACTGGAGCTTGCAATACCGGATTCTGGAGGATTGACTGTGGTAATTTTGCGGGAAGCAACTTCAGAGCTGGCAGTGTCGGGGCCAGCGGATTGGGATATGTAAATGGTGGTCCTGGCACCATTGAAGAAATTGAAGGCAGCATTGGAGTTATCGTTGTAGCAGCTTGCACGGCTGGTAAATTCATTGTCATCTGAGACGGATTGATGGTCTGGGAGCCTTCGTGAGTCCCCGGATAAGGATGTTGACTGTAAGAGACAAGATGAACAGGGGTATGGGGCGTTTCCCAACCAAGTGGTGGCATTGCGGTAACGGAGCTTCCTCGAGGCCCATTGCTGTACGCAGTCGCAGGGACAGGCATAGATGTTGTGGTGACTTCTCCATTGTACGGGACAAACGCTTGCGGTTGACCCATTCGCCCTCCGTGCTGGAGCAAGGAGGGCAAGCCGTTGTGAATATCCTGGTCGGAAGTGGGCCGAGAACCGGGGTTGGAGTTGGCATAGGCGGGATACCTCCAGGTACCGCCCGACTCGCGAACTTCCTGGGGCCATCTGTGACTGTGGTTCACTGCGGTTTCCGGAGGCTCCCTGGCAGTAAGTGATCTTGTTGCAATAATGGTATCGTTGCTGATGGGAGCGGTAGATACGAGTATGCCTCATGCAGGCTGTGCTGAAGCCCAGCCAACCAGCCCACACACCCGGCGCTCAAGAAATTCGGATAGAGCGATTTTCGTTTACACAGCACGTCAAATAGTGACCCGCCAGCTAATCCGGCGGGGGCATACTCATACTAGTGGATGGAGATAAAGAAATGAGCTATGAACGGACAGTAACTTACAGTAGGGAGGGATGATACAAGACAAGAAAGCAATGCGGGACGATGAGCTTGCAGCTACTTTAGCGCAATATGCAAACTCTGCCAAATGGACTAGTAACAATCAAAACACTTCGTGGGAAAAGGTCCTCGGATAGCCCACTGACAAACAGCTAGGAATTGCCATATCACTGGACATGTTGAAGTAGCCAGAGTATTCAACAGGAGAACTTTTATGGCTTTGACATGTACCTGTCACACTCCACAAGACAGACTGTTTCGTTTTTTAGGAAATACGGCCAACTCAATGAAATGTGCTAAACGTAAATATTATTGCCAGAGTGACTTATGGGCTAGACTGTACCTTCTTCTTTACCGGCCTTACTCTCTACCTAGCAGCCCACGGCGGTCAATATCTTGCACTGGAGGATGTTGTGGGACCCCGCTATCCAGCAGATGTCTTATGCTAAGACGTAAGATTACCCTACTTGGTACAGGAGTAATAGCAGGCCAATAATATAAAGCCACGTTATCTACCGCCTAACAGATACATGGGTTCTAAGAAGCAGCAACCCTCTTACAGTCATCAATGGAGCGGCACGGTCTTAGCAGCACGAACATAAGCGCACCCATGTCTGTGGCAAACGGGTTTTCTCACCCATTCAATCACGTACTAATAAACGAGACTCCAGGTACTCTTCATAAGTTAAACATCTTTACTTTGAATCACCTCTATAGCCTCCTACCCCGCTACCTTTTTCAGACTCGCCACCATAATACTCACTTGCACTATGTCTGACCGCGAATCCCAAACGCCTCGTGTATTCCTTGTGCGACACGGTAAGATGTACTCCTGACAGTTGGTCACTTTCCAATGACTCTTTCTGGAAATAGGGGAGACGGAGTGGGCCAAACAAGGCCGTTACACGGGGATCACAAATATTGACCTGACCCCCGCGGGTGTCGCGCAGGTTTCTTCGACGGCTAGGAGTCTAGTGGGGGCAGGGAAACTTGTCGACCCAACTCGTCTTGCTAAAATAATCGTCAGTCCGAGGAAAAGGGCAATCCATACTTTGGAACTGCTACTGCCGTCACTGAGCGGGGAACCGGAAGTCACCCTTACCGAGGAAATCGCGGAGTGGGATTATGGCGATTATGAAGGGATGAAGACCGACGAAATTAGAGAGTTGAGGAGACAAAGAGAATTGGATGCGAATAGGCCATGGAATATCTGGAGTGATGGGTGTGAGGGCGGAGAGTAAGTTATGATTTCTTATTGTCAATGCTTCGTGGTACGGGGCTGTTGCTAACGCCTCTATAGGTCAAAAGATGAGGTTACCAAGCGACTGGACAGGATTATTGTACAGATTCGTGAGATACAGCGTCCTTACATGAATGGCGAGAAGCCGGTCGATGTGTTACTTGTATGTCCCCTACCCCTCGGGTGCCATCTACTCAAACCACCCCCCTGTCCCCTCAGATGAATCCGATTTTATCACGCAATGGCTAAGACCAGGTGCCATTACAGGTCGCACACGGTCTTATTCTGCGCTGTTTCTGGAAGCGCTGGCTCGGTTTGCCTGTTGACTTCGATCTCTCAATGATCTTTGCCCCTGGGGCGGTTGCTGTTCTAAGGTGTGTTGCATTCGAATGCATCATGCGCCCACTCTATCGATACTAAATCTTGCCCAATAGTTACAAAGAAAATGACATCGAAAAACCAACATTTCACCTCGGCGTAGCCCTGCCCCACGGCGTCGCGACCCAGTGAATTAGGTGGCTAGCAGTGGCCGGAGGGCTCTGTGGCACACTGTTCAGCCAATCCATCATTCGCCGCCGTGACAACGGAGGATGGCGGACGCACGTAGCTCGAGACGATAGGACGCTAAGAGCGCTACAAAGAATCTAGCTATAAGGCCACGCTTTTGGAGAGAACATTAATATAAAGTTGTCGACACGTGGAACGCATCAATCAATCGGAGACTCCAACCTGTGTTCCAACAGCCACGTCAAAGTGTGTATCCGCCCTGGTCTCGGCCAGCTTACATTGGAGAATAGGGAAAGAGCGAATGGATTCTATCATCCCCTGAGGTTCGTGACTGGATGCGCCTTGGCAAGTCCAGCTTTCTCAATATCAGATACAAAAATGCATCGCAGGGTATGTTTCACTCACTGTCATTCACGACCGCTCTGATCGCCGGGACACTTCAAATTTCGACTGGTTATCCTATCTTGAAATTCTTCCGTGGGCTGAGGACGAATGACATCTTTTATGAGCCATATTTTGCTCCGATGGCCGTTCTCAAGGGTCTGCATAGCCAACTGATGAAGTTTTGCCCGCAAAAACGAACGGGTTGCTCGAGCTGCAAAAGAAGCGAGCGACCAAGAGATCAACCGAGAAGTATAAATGCGTCTTGCGGCTTCTCCATGGGCTTCTCGATTTACTGGACGAAATGGATGTGGTGTTTTTGATCCTCGACCCTTGGTCACGGTTGCTCGGAGACAGAACACAAGCAGACAAAATCATCGACAAGCTCCCTCAGACAACCAAGGACTTGACGGGCATGGTGTTTAAGGTACTTGTACTCGACCCTCTGCCTTCGGATGCTGTCAATGAGTTGCCTCATTCGTCACTCTACGTGCCAGAGTAAATTGACTTTTGGCGAAATGACGTACATCTGAGCCGGTTGGAATAAAGCGACGTACGTGTACGCGTGATCGAGGAGCTACGAGAAGCAGAGCAGAACAAACGCGAGGCTTTGGCTGAATCAGAAGTAGAAGGCTAGGACGGATACTGGTAGATCTCGGTTTACTCGTGTCTGTTACGCATATTTGTTGCAATAGACTGATTTTTAAAGATTTATTATCCTATCATCTGTTACATTGGTATTCACGCAGATAGGCAGCTCACAAAAATGAGATACAAGCCTGTGTCAGAAATATTGTACGGGGAGATGATGGATAGACATGTTTGATCCAGAACTCTGGGAAGCCTGAACTGATCAACGCGGTAGTAGTACTATAGCTTCAGAAAGTCTAATGAATGGGGATAATGTAGCCGACAAACTAGTCTATGTGCTTAAGAATCTCAACCTTGTAGGAGATCTAACCTCATCTAAACCACTGGCAAGTATTGAGAATTTCTTTACATTCAGAAACGATATGTGGTATACTGATAATAAGCTAATATTCAAATGAAATACCTTAATGCTTAGTACAACACGAAATCCAGTCGGTGCACAGAGCCTGCTTCCAGTTGCTTGATCCAGGAATTCCGCCAAAGGGCCTTGATGCCTGGACCACTCCCTCAGTGTACCATATTTTATTTCAGATGGTTCATCCTGGAAAGTCAGCGAAGATAGAAAAGCTAGGACCAGGAAAGTGTCCTTACCTCCTCATTTGGCGAGAAGAGAGAACCCGCCCACACTGGGCCAGTCTAAGGTAGTTGTGCACGTTGTAGCTTTGTCAAGAAAGAAACAGGCTTCTTTAGGATCGGCTAAGCAACAGTATGTGAGAGGAGACGTATCACCGTTGACTAGAGTTAAGAGTCCATTTGTATCGTTTCCTGTAGGTCTCTTGTACTGCATAGTTGTCGTGCTCTCGCCACCGTTGTCGTTTGTTCCATCGAAATCAGTCAAACCGCTGAAGAATAAAGTCGGATCATCATCCGAGGGGGTAGCGACTGATTGACAGGTTTGTGCAACAGCCAGTGTAACTGTGGCAGCGAGAGCAAGCATATAAGACGACCGCATCATGGAAGAATACAAAAGATATTTAATAAAGATATAAGCGTTGGATATTGAAGAGTGAGTTGGTGGAAGCAACTGGTGAGAAGCGGCCATAAGACAGGTTTATAAAGTTTTATAGGTAAGAAGAACTACATAATAGGAAAGTGTTAATTAAAGGGATAATAGTAAAACTTTAGACCTTACACCTCCTCTGGATGACATGGTTCAACATAAATTAAAACGCCAGACGAAGTCTGATACCAGGCTCATACTAGTGCAGATCAAACGACTCCTAGGTGCACGGTTATAGAGTAGCTATAGACGATGGTGACATAGCACCACCTATGCTACAGTGATAGGACAAGAAATCCCTAAATCATTATGCTCATAAACGCTAGCAGTAGCAGATATGGTGTGGTTTTCTTATAGAGAATCTCAGTAGATCTGGATTGAACCAGGTGCATCAATGCTGTTAAAGACAGGAAGCCCAGATGGTAAGAAGCGGCTGGAGGTATGGATACCGAAGCGGAGATACCGAAGCTCCTTAGTTGTAAGGGGGCATTTAGCGCAGCGCACCTGACTAGTAGCCCCCCCGGGTAGAGGAGCAGGTGTGGGACCTCGGCACTGTTATCCGGCTCCGACGGTACCGGCACGTCGGATTCCCCCCACACGAGCTACGAACTTGGAACAAAGCAATGTGCGCATGATCGAGTAGCTACTAAGAAGACAGCAGCAAAACTCGAGGCTTCAATAGATGGTTCGGAAGGAGAAATTCCAGACGGAGACCAGTCGATCTACCGCTTCCTGTCTCTCATATAATGTTATATTACGATAGGCTGAGTTCTATTAAAAAGGTACTATTATTACATTTATGATTGTAACACATAGAGACACCTCACAAAAGTGTGATATTCTATGCCTCTGAGCATTGAATTCAGAAATGATCGACGCGGTGAATCACCCTGGACCCAGATGGCAGCTTGTTGTCATCCTTTTGCTGATGATCATACAGACTGCTGACGTTCGTCGCGGTTGACGTGTCTGCGCTGGTCCTATGTCGGACAAACGGCTTGTCTATCCCGACTTCAACTCCACCGAGAAGCGCCAGCAGACCATGTCCTACTTTTCGCTACGATGTCTCTATTATAGAACAAACGAATTCAAAGCGAGAGTTATGAAGAGGATGGCGACTGGCCCGAAAGCTAGGGGCACAATGGTCCTGGAGTCAGCGGTCGTCACACTACCCGGAGCTATGAGAAACCTGTTGTTAGCGTCGTTGAACGTATACTTGATTATAAGATTGGGGAATGTGCTTACATGTACCGGAGGAGGCATTTGGTACGCTGCTTGAGCCAGCTCCAGCTTCAGAGCCAGAGCCAGAGCCAGAGCCAGAGCCAGAGCCAGAGCCAGAGCCAGAGCCAGAGCCAGAGCCAGAGCCAGAGCCAGAGCCAGAGCCAGAGCCAGAGCCAGAGCCAAGGCCAGGGCCAGAGACACCGGCTGATACGTTAATGGGGCTACCCTGGGGCTCAGTGATGGGGCGGGTGATGGTAGCGGTGATGGGCGTTTGGCCGCAGGTGTAGCAGGTTTGGACATCTCTGGTGAAGCCGAGGGGCAACTCGGCAGAGAGGAGCGTGGGTACGGCATGCATGCCCTTATACGTTTCGGTGCACTCGTACGTCTGTTGGGTGATACCAGTAGGGCAGAAGGCGTCGTACTCGGTGGTGAACTTGACAATCTGTGTACACGTATCACAGCCGCAGCGCCGGCACTCAGGAGCCTCAATCTGGACGCGGATGGGTCCGCCGGTGACAGTGGGCAACTGGACGGTCGGGGCCGGTGTGCAGGAGGCGCAGGTGGGAACCGCGCCGCCGGTGGCGGTAACGCATTGTGTGACCGTGGCGGTGCGCACGGCGAGAACAATCTGCTGAGCTGCGGTGGCGGGGGTCAGAGCAAGGACAACCGCCAGGAGAAACGTGGCTTGACGCATTGTAAAGTGGTTGTCGCCGTCAGCGACTGCAGTGTAATAGAGAGTGAGGGGAAGCAATGGTGAGCCGAAGCAGTCAGAGAGAGACGAGGGAGTCCAACAAAGATGATGGAGAATTATGTTTAAGCAGAAAACGAGAGCCGTGGGTGGAGGAATGTTCAGAAACGAGCGTGTTCAAACGAGTGGACGATGCGCAGCGAGCACACAAAGCTGAAGAATTAAGATATTGAAGTTGATTATCCCACGCGTCTTTTGTTCCTAATGAGAATTGAACGGAGTCATATAGCACAAAAACACAATAAGAACAACATGCTAGCTTAAAAAGTTGATGAAGTGCTCGGGCCGTGACTGGTAGAGACACGAGTCCTGGCGTCTTGCTTGATTGATAGGGCGTGTTCATGGGGGGCCTTTGCTTAGATTGACTGTCTCAGTTCAGTCCCATGAGCCGCTGCTTGATAAAAACGGCCTATGTCTGGTCTGTAGCGCTCGAGTGGTCGTTACAGTCTCGGGCCAAAATCTACGGTTTCTGTGGTGCCATTCCAGACCCTATTTCAAGGGAGTCTGATAAAGACATAGGTTTAGCAAACTCCAGTTAATCATGATTCCCCCTCACTCCGAGCTCTGAGTAGCCGGAAAGCCCTCACAGATCGAACGTGGCTGTCTAAGTCATAAGGTCCGAGCCGTGTACCAGGGAACGGGTCTATGGTCTGTGTTACTCGAATTGCCATCTCTAATCACGAATCGAAATTCCAGATCTCAGTGTTGGCATTCCAGACCCAATTGCAAGGGGTTCAAGCATTGCCAAACTGCAGTCGCGAACTTTCCCTTAAGTCTTACGGTTCGAGGAACAGGAATGTCACTACGGCTCGAATGTGGCTAGTTGCTCCTCTCCCTTGGTGTAAATGACGCCTTTGATTTGTCTCCAACTGCATGTCTACAAAACGAATGTTGCATGTGTTGCGTGTCGTGTGGCTTATCAGCCAACTCCTCTCTTTTCTGCTACACCATTTGTATTTGTATCCCATACGAGCACCATCGTTAGGATACCAACGAAACAAGCCATTATCTACACCCGATCAGAATTCACATGTACATTTACTGACGCATCCTCTTATATTTCAACTTTATCTGTTTCCCCGACCCACTACGTCCGTACTATTCTCGCAACAATGGACAAACGACATATACTTGCCCTTTTAAGCCTTATCGCCCGATTCGGCAATGCAGCTGTCCTAGGCCCGGCCGAGCCCGAGACGTACTGCTTCACCTACATCTCGACATTTCTCGAGCGGGCTCCCCTCCCAACCGCCACCGTTCCCCTTGGTGCCATCGCGAATGTCTTCGGAGGAACTACCGTCACCATCCCGGCTACAAACTCCATGGAGCCCGACACCGTCAGCGTCATTGGGGGAACCACTGTCAACATTCTAAACGCCGTTGGGGGAACCACCGCCAACGCCCCAGGCGTCGGAACCACCACTAACATCCCAAGTGTCAGAGGGGGGACTACCGTCGACAATCTAAACGCCAATGGGGGAACTGCCACTAACATCCCGAGTGTCAGAGGGGAGACTACCGTCAACATTCTCAATGCCATTGGAGGAACCGCCACTAACATTCCGAGTGTCATTGGGGAAGCTACCGCTAACACCCAGAGTGTAAGAGGGGGAACTACCGTCAACAATCTAAACGCCAATGGGGGAACTGTCACTAACATCCCGAGTGTCAGAGGGGGAACCATCGTCACAGCCATCCCAACCGTCACCAATACCATTGTGTCATCTTCCTCCCCTACACCCGCCGGCGCTAACTCCGGTTCCATCATATTCTTCATCGTCACCGCGCCCGTGGTCACCAAGCGAGGCCTCCAGAAGAGATCCTACGGTGGCTTCCTGGGCAACGACCTCACCGGCAACCGCGACAGCTGCGACTCTGCCAGCATCTTCGCCATCTCGCTGGGCCAACTCCTCAACGGTGGCAACTCCACCTTTTACAGCCCGGGCGACTCCTTTAGGGAAGTGCTCAACGGCGGCACCCCGCCCGCCGACGCCATAACCGGCGGCTTTGACATCATCGGCGGCAGCCTCCGCTTCATCAATGCGGGCCTCCCCAGCGGCCAGGCAAATATCTGCCAAATTTCGACCGGCCAGGTCTATCTTACCTTCAACTCAACGGGACCTGATAGCTGTGAGCCGTCCATTCTGTACGCTTACCCAGGTGAGTCCTAGAACAATTTCCTTTAGTTACATACGGATGGTCTTAAGCGACTTGCAAGATAACAGTGCTGACATGTTCAACCCAAACAGCCGACCAGTGCGTTAGAGGCCAGATCGCTGGCTCCGTGCTTCCTACGGGATTGTTCGCCTCATCCTCATCTGGATCTACGTCGTCTATTATATCTATTGGGCCTGCCATTTCAATGAATCCTTCTTCTACTAGTGCCACGTCTGATTCTTCTACGGCATCTGGTTCTGTCACAGCATCTATCACGTCCACGAGCACGCCATTCGACTCTATTCTCAGCTCTATTTCTGGTTCTTTCACGGAAATCGACTCTTCTACGTCTATATCTTCCACTACTGCCATAGCTGGTTCTACTACATCTGTCACACTCACAAGCGTGTTACCCGAACTCCCTCCACCAAGGCCGGTGCCACAAAATCAAATTATAACAACAAGTAACTCATCAGACTCCTCTGTCAGCTCTGCTTCTGGCTATTATATTAGCACGTCGCTCAAGTCAACGGGGACTTCCACATCAACAAAGATTCCTACATCGACAGAACCCTTTACGCCAACAGAATCCTCTACGACAACAGATACTTCTACATCAGCAGAGAACTCTACATCCTTAACATCCACGCCTACGTCTTCAACAAAGACATCTATATCTTCAGCCTCTGCTACACCCACACCAGTATCTGGTTCTTGCTTCGATCAGACCGATCCATTCACTATGTCAGACGGACGCCAGTTTACGAAAGACTGTAGTGGGAGTTATTACTCGGGATCTACATCATTAGGAAGCATTTTCCCGGTTCCCCAAGACTACGGAGAGTGCGGTGAAGCGTGTCTAAAAGAGTATCCAAGCTTTACAGTATTTACTTTTTCAGCAAGTCCTGCAATTCGCGCTTGTCAGTGCTGGAGTGGAAATCCTGTTAACGAGGGACCTCTTGACCAAGTTTACTCTGGAACCCTTGTACGAAGCTAGAGCGTTTAATTCATTATTTCGCACACTACAATGTATGTAAGAACACCAGTACAGGTACCTAGGTCGCAAAGCAGTAAAGGAACAAAAAAGATCACACCAAAATTAAACGCAACTAAAAGAGATATGATCCACAGTGTACTAACATATGCCCATGTAATGGCAAGCTGCTTGCAGCCCGGGTGAGTGGTACCTGAACAGTATACAGCGCTAGCTTTGTGCTAGCTGCTGTAGAAATGGAGTTGCCTTACCCCAAACGGCCCTAGAAAATAAGAATCGAATCGGTATTGTGTATATAACGCTGCGAGAGATTTAAGGGCTATATCCCTTCTTGGCTTAGTGGAAATTACTGATATAACAATCAGCTTGAGTTTACTTATCTTCCGGCGGGTTGTTGAGCTGCAGACAAGTGGATTTGCGGGGTGATACGATAGACCGTTGTTATCTTGGTACATACAGATCCCGGCCTCCGTTTATTAAAAAGCCGACACAATTTCCCGAAGCCATCGGGAAAACGCCACCGACGGGTTGGAACGGGGTCAAGGTCCGGTCAGCAGCCGCAATGGCAGGTTCTCTGGCGTTTTATATCCGTCACTTTGGGTAGGCCAGACATGTCCTTATCGTCAAACTGACAGAGCCGTTTTCTTTGCGTACGTCCGCTGTTGACTCGCCGACACTCTCTTTAAGACTTTTGCCCCCGAAGTGATCAACATGATAACTCCCGTGCGTATCTTCTTGGTCTCGAGGGTCTGGTTCATCCTTCATGTACTGACTCTGTATTCTAGAGATGGAAGCGTCTCGTGCGGTTTATTGCCGAGGGCGATTGGAAGGAGTATATCGGAGAACCGGTTGATGAGAATGTGGATGGTAAGAACACCTGCACTCCGAAATGCCAAGCCCGTCTAAGACAGTAGTAGTTGGAGCTGCCCTGGCTGCATATATTCCCGTTTCAGCTCGAGTCTTCACCGGAACCTCGGCGCTTGACGCCTCGGCGGAGCCGACGTCCCGGATACTCAAGATCCAGAAACTTTTGCCGCCTCTCACGCGTAAAGAAATCGGCACTATTCGGTGCATCGGCCTCAACTACCGCAAGCACGCCAAGGAGATGAACCTTGAGCTCCCAGAACACCCCACGCTCTTTTTCAAGCCGGCCAGCTGTCTGAACGCGTCAAATGCGCCGCTTCTTATCCCTCACCAAGCAACCGACTTGCAAGCGGACTATGAGGCCGAACTGGCGCTTGTCATCGGCCGCGACGCAAGGAACGTCGGTGTCGAGGATGCCATGAACTACGTGCTGGGCTACATGTGCTCCAACGACGTGACGGCAAGAAAGCACCAGTTTGCGGGTGCTCAGTGGGGATTCGGCAAGGGGTTTGACGGCTTCGCGCCGATGGGCCCTTGCATCGTTAGCGCGAGCAGTCTGCCAGACCCCTCAGTCATCGAACTGAAGACGGTCCTCAACGGCGAGGTCATGCAAGAAGGGAAAGGAGATGACATGATTTTCTCCATTGCCGAGATTGTCGCCTATCTATCTCAGGGTACGACACTGGAAGCAGGAACGGTGATTATGACCGGAACGCCGCATGGGATCGGCGTGAGCAGGGACCCGCCAGTGTTCCTGGCGCCTGGCGATGACCTCCGCATTGTGATGAGCCATGGGCTGGGCAGTTTAGTGAACAAGGTGGAATACGAAGAAAGGCCGCAACAGGCCACTGGTGGGGTGGGCGAGCATGTTAAGGAGGTCAAGGTTAACGGCGTCCACTGATGCGATATAAACGTATGAGATATCAAAGCGGAATGTCATTGAATAAAAAAGCACGGCTGTCAACAACTAAAAATACAACTTGGTCTTGACAATGTACTGTGATACCCTGATGCTTCTCAACAGTTGCGATATATGAATTCGAGAGGGCCCTCTGAATGAAACGCCAAAAGCTTAAGCCATGGAGCACATTTCATATGAATGGCAGGAGTCTGTAGACACAAATTGAGGGAGCATCATATCCTAGCCTATTGGCAAAGGTAGCGGTCTGGTAATGCACGTCATCAGAGAAGCTCCTTTTTCACGAGTCTATGTTTTTGAACTATACTCAAATGCTTGTTTGGTCATGCATGATGGTGTTGAGGACATGCTCCCACTGCGACAAGTCACCGTTCTCGGGTAAAAAGAATCCCGGGTCATCCCACGTCATCTGCGCGCTCGTGGTGCTGTACGGAAGCCCAAGCCCTGCCATCAAAGGATCAAATTCGGGGCTCTCGACCGGCAGCTGCGGCTGCGTGGGCATCGCGAGACTCTGCCCAACTGGTTGCGAGGGGCGGCTGCTGGGAGACGCAGATGTGAGAGCGAGAGGGACCGCAGTGCTTGCCGGTGGCGGCTGTGACTGCCGGGCTTTCTTGACGCATAACTCGACGATCTTGACCTCGGCCATGGCAAACTCGTTGAGCCACACGTCGTTCCTCTGCATCTCGCAGTACGCTGCCAGGTCCTCAAGAATGGCCTGCGACCTTCGCGAGTGGGGATCGCGGACGGCAATGATGCCCAGAACCAAAGCGCTGTTGAAGAGGTTGTGCGGGCCGAGGGTCCACTTCAAGCGGTCATTGAGGGGTTGGCTGAAGAGCTTGAGGCCCATGTCAAGGTCTGCGCAAGCGGACGCGATACATACGTCGTGGCTGTGCTGGTATCTGTTCGTGATTGACTGCCGGAGAAGAAACGGGCGATGGAGAGTCACCCGCGCAAAGTGATACATGCTATGTAGATGAAGTCTTTGCCAAGGTAAAAACGGCAAGCGCTCGTCTTTGCTTCTGTCAGGCTCTTTGAGGTCGAAGTACGGTGGCAAGCTGCCCCCCCAGGCATCTATCTCCTTGTCCAGTGTCAAGACTGTCTCGTAAGACACGGTAAACAAGCCAAAACACTGCTCCTGGATCTTGCCGACAACGACGGCAAGTTCGTGGGCGAGGCGACTAAAGACGCCTGCAGTTGGTTCTGACAGAGGAGCCTCTGGGATTGCCGCCGCTTCCTCATCGTCAAGGTCGTCCAACCATACATTAGAAGCCTGCTTCACCAGACACTGCTGGTCAACGATGGCAAACGGCCGTCCAAGAGCGAGGGCGATGGTCTTGTCGAGCATATATAGGTTGCTCCAGAGCCGCCGTCTGGTCTCTGTCTCTTTCCTGGGAAGCCTCCACCTTTCACCATCGATGTGCATGCCCTGTGCTTGGGCCATGCGCATCGCGAAGCTAGTTGTCAGCCAAGATTCTGGCACGCGGCGAGTATATATCAGGTAGCGGGTTACTAGGACGCCTGCTCGGACGAGATCGGTAGATTCGCCGTAGAAAGTCGGGGCAATCACGATGGCTCTCCGGGCAGCCCAGTAGAACCGCTGCGATGTGTCGTAGACTTCGCGCTGGACCTCTTTGTTCCGCGGCTTTGGACAGTCCAGGAGCACACCGTAGGCCATAACAATGAACAGCAGTGCCAGCCAGCGGAGGTCGATCGTGGCAAAGTCATCGAATCCGAACTTCCGGGACCAGAAGTTTTCGTACTTGGCCTTGAACGAGTTCGGCTGTACCGCGTCAATTGCCCAGTTGAGCTCGTTCAGGAAGCAGTCCGTCAATCGATCACAGGTTGACTTCTTCCGCGGGAGCAACCCCAGCAACTCCCATATCTGCGAGAACGGGCCACCTTCATCGCGGAATGAATGCGTCGAGCCTGCGTTGGCCTTTTGAGACAAGCCGGACGAGAGTTCCGGTGCGGGAGCCTGTATGATCTTGGCTGCGGCTTGAGGACCAAAGTAGGAAGAACCGAAGAAAGAGGGTGCGTCGCGACTCTTGAACAGGTTGCCGACGAGTGACTCCGACTGTTGATCTTGGCCACTCTCACCTTGCTGCCTGCCTCCTCCGCTTGAGGTTCTTGAGGGGATCGTGCCGGATGCTGAAGACGCATCGGATCTTCCGGTGTCCTCTGAGGGAACAGCGCCTGTTGCGGGAGGGGATGCTGGTGTTGCAAAGTTGACTGCGGGTGAAGCTAGGGCTGTCGCCCGTTGCAGAGGTCTTTCTCTTCTGCTGCCGTCGTCAAGGTGACTGTATGAACAAGAAGAACCGACCCCTCGCCGTTGGCAGTTGAAACATGGTTGCGATCCGTTGCACTGGCAATCCGAGGTCAGCACATCATTGCAAATTGTCCGCACCCTTATAATCCTATTCCGATAGCTAGAGAGAGAGAGTTACAGATTCAACGGCTTTTTGAATCACAGAGGGAATTGTCATGGTTACTGCTGCAGCTGACGTCAAATAGGTTTGGAACAAATAGGTAGCGTACTTGACACACTGCCCCAATCAGAGCAATCGTACCATGCCAAGCCGATGACGGAATTGCTATCTTACCCTCTGTTTTCGCCGATGGCACGACTCGCATGCAACGGCATGCCTCCCTCGCTTCCTCTTACGTGTATCCGGGGTTTTCAGTGCGGTCGCGGCCGGCTGGGGCGTTGTCGAATCCATTGAGCCTAGGACCTATTTGTGAGATCGGGGAATTGCGTCTCTATCATCAGGTAGAAAGGCGATGTCGGGGTTTTCATGTCCCTGAACAAAGTAGAGAGGGTTGCGTAGTAAGATTCCTCCGCACTTGGCCGAGGGGAAGCTTGGCCGTCCCACTCCATTCGCGCACCCAAGAGATAAGAGTCGTATGCTCCCCGACTCCCCGACACTTGTCTCCGCCCGGCCACAGGGATCATCAATCAGCGCCGCGATAAGCACTGCGATTTCCCGACGAGAAGAGGAGGTTGGCGTCGGGAAATGGCCTTGCTCACTAGATAGGCGAATCTGGCTCATTGTGCTCTTGGCACTTTGCGTATGTAGATATATGTCTAATGCAGGCAGCTGCATTTAGTTGTTTAGAAATGTCCCCAGTCTCAGGGGTGCAACAATACAGCGTTGACTGACCGGCCGATTCATCAGACAAGAAACATATCGTACACGATTGGAGAATGTCGCTCGAGAAAGTGCCCATTGAGGCCAAAGATGGAGATGCCGATTCGCCCCAGTCGGCAGTATTAGCAAGCTCCAGCCTCACTATTGACGCAGAGGCGGAAAAGCGCCTGCTGAGGAAGTTGGACATATGGCTCTCTCCGATGATGATTATTGCCTTCTTGGTCGCCTACCTTGATCGAAGCAATATCGGTATGTCGCATTGGGTATTGTTTGGTCAATTTTCATGTACTGATATGCGAATCGCAGGCAATGCAGCAATTGCGGGAATGACCGAGGACTTGGAGTTGACCGGTAACAGGCTCAATGTCGCCGTGACAGTCTTCTATGGTAAGTCCACAAGCTGTGCACACCCGATTCAAGCATTGACCAATTCAACGATTAGTTACCTACATTATATTCGAGATTCCTGCCTCACTGGTGCTCAAGAAAGCTCGACCAAGCCGCCTTATACCCTTCTTCATCCTCTCCTGGAGCGCCACTGTCGTTGGCTCGGCCTTTATCACCAACTACGCCGGCTTGTTGGCCACTCGTCTTCTTATCGGTGTTTTTGAAAGCGGTCTCTTCCCGTGCCTCACTCTCTATCTCAGCACTTATTACAAGCGAGAGGAACAAGCGCGCCGGATTTCCTACCTCTTCGTCGCCTCGGCCCTGTCCGGCGCCTTCGGTGGCCTTCTTGCCTATGGCCTGACGAGACTCCATGGGGCCAGCGGCCTCGCTGGGTGGCGCTGGCTTTTTCTTGTAGAAGGAATAATCTCTCTGGCCGTTGGCTTCGCTTTCATTGTTTTGCTGCCAGACAGCTTCGAGTCGGCAAAATGGCTTACGGAACAGGAGAAGGCCCTGATGCGCATCCGTGCAGAGCAGTCCAGGGTATACCAGGGAGAATCGGAGACGTTTGACAAGCAGGAGGTGAAGCTTGCCTTCAAGGACCCGAAGGTCTGGCTTTCGGCGGGTTGCCAGTTCTGCGCGAATACATGCTCGTTCGGATTCGGGACCTTCTTGCCGGTCATCATCCGCGGTTTCGGATACAGCAGCATCAAGACGCAGTTGCTTACTGTTCCCGTCTACATCTGGGCCTCCGCCGTCTACCTGGGTATTGCCTACTGCTCCGACAAGCTCAACAAGCGCGCCATCTTCATGGTCCCAATGGCTCTTGTCACCGCCACGGGATACGCTCTCATGCTGGGAGTGAGTATGAAGTCGACGTCTGTCCTCTACTTTGCAACTTTCGTCACCGCGACCGGAATTTATTGCGTCGTCGGCCTGAACGTTACATGGGTTAGCAACTCCAATGCAGGCTACTTCAAACGCGCGACGGCCATAGGTCTGCAACAGGCCGTTGGAAACAGCGCGGGTATCATGGCGGGACAAATCTACCGCATCACCGCGTCGGATGGAAGGTACACGATCGGCCATGCGGTTTCCATATGCACCATTACCATTGCCTCTGTCGGGTACTTTACCATGCGCACCTGGTTGAACAGAATCAACAAGACGAGGGACAATATGAGCATTGATGAGAGGTTGCGGGAAATCGACCTGGGAAAGAAGGGTGACAGACACCCCGATTTCAGATATACTCTGTAAATCATTACAATGTAATTCGATGTAACGAAAATAGATTCCATACTAGATTCAAACTTGTTGCTGGGACTTTCTGTGCCTCAGCACGTGGTAGCCTTCCATTGAAGCCCTGCATGTCAAAAAAAGAGAAGTAGATGTTCTACGCAGTTGCGATTGATAGTTGTTACACAAATATAAAAAACAAATTCGTCTAAATTATCGAGTTAACTTGCTTGCTACTAGCGCTCAGAGTCGCCTCAGTATAAGTCTCTACATATCTCAGTCATGACAACTAAGCACTTCGATCCCTAGTAGCGCATAAGTCGGGCTCTTACAGTATAAGACATATACCCTCTACATTCTTAAGTTACTACTTATCCGGAGCGACCGACGGAGTGGAGGCGAAGCCGCAGCGGAAGTCGCAAGCGACAAAGTTACATACAGTAAATTAATCTGCCAGATCGACAGTCCGTGCTTTTGCTGTCATTTGTTAACTCGCTAGCGTATCCAGCAGAGCGTCTTTCGATTGGTCATTTGAGGTGGTAACGGCTTTTAATTGGCTGTAGCATTTCAGATATAAGAGAGAAATGCGTCGTGGAAAGAGTTAGAGGTCAAGCTAAGGGCAACAGAGGGTATTAACAGAGAGCAACAGAAGGGCAGAGGCCAACAGAGCTTAATAGAGGGCTAAACTTCCCTTTTGCTCTCCGGGAGTTTCGCTGGAGGGTCTTTCCTACTATTATTCAGTCTCCAACGTCATTTGTGCATTTCATAAGTCTAAAGAAATAGGTAATAGTCACAGTCAGGTTGCGGCCTGGCCGGATGGTCCATTAGCTCCACTACAGCCACCTCGTATGTAGTCCATCAGATAGACCACTGAAACTTTAATAGTTTGGAATTAATTTAGATAATGCTGCCATGAATCATAATCCCTACCTAGGTCAATAGGTATCCATAGTTGATTAGTAGCTGCTCTCCCTTATATGTCTTCTCTACTACCTCTTGGCATTATAAAGTCTCTTACTTGGCTCTAGCTCTTTCTCTTCTATAAAACATCACTATATAACCTTGGATTACTGTTTTCACCTGTCAAAAAGAAAACAAGAAGAAGGAAAAACTATACCTGCCCAACCACAACACAAAAATGCATTTCCTGCAACTTCTTTTCCTCTCAGTTTCAATCGGCTTTGTAGCTGCCGACGACGGCGTTCCCCTCACCTTGGCAGGCGGGTGCCAAGGCAGCCCGCTCGTTTGCGAACAAATCGACCCGAACGCCCCTGCCCTACTGGTCACAGCAAGTGACGCGGCGGCAAATGCGGCAGGTTGTAAGGGCAAGAAGTTCGGGGCGGGGTGTACCTTCCACTACCACGAATAAGGAATATCATAAGGGCAGGAAATTCCTGACGTCGTCTATCCTCCATTACCACATGTAGTATCAACCAACGAATTGGTTTCAGGAGCATGGGGCATCAACGGAGGAGTAGGGCCGGTCACGTAACTAGCAGCACGAGCGAATTACAGGCGTAACCACCCGATACTAGTAAACAGCTCAGGAGATAGGAGAAGGCCTTAGCTTGTAGCATCGCTATTACCTAGGACCTAAATGCAAGGCATCAGCTTGTTCGTTTCTCACTCTAGTATTCTTCATCTTTAACAATTATTTATGCCTGTTTTGGTTGCCGTCGCATGCAGCAACAGGGCCAAAATACAACACGCTTGGGATTAGGCTGTGACGGGGAGGAGTTGAGAGACTGGGCCAAAATCCTGGCACACCTACTGTGGCGTAGCCGTGTAGCAACAACACGAGCTTATACTCGCCTCCTAAAAGAGGTAGAAGGGGGGCTGAATATTGTGGTTGTGATGTTTCAACTGTCTGTAAGACAGCAGTCTCGTGCTTTCATTCAGTAAGGGAACATCTGGGATGTTAGACCACACACATTGTCCTTAGCAATCAAAGTATTGCGAATACCTACCTTTGTTCTTTTCGCAAAAGATGCCAAGACCCAGTTTCAGTGGCACGCAGAATTCATTGTTCGCACTTTGACAGTAGTTATGCATGTCATAAAAGCCAAAGCAACTAGAGACAACAGATACACTAGTAACATATCTTTGTTGACGGTTTTGATTCGAACGCAGTGGCACTATCGCGAACAAGAAATAAAATCTGATTTGCCTATCAAACTTGCGTTCAATATCCATTGATAAACTCTTCGCACTGCCATTCGATGTTATCAGTCTTTTCAACAACTCTTCAGTCTGCATACACCCAGCTGTTTTCGAAACTGTTGTAGACTCGGCCGCCAGGAAACCGATACCAATCGAATTCTATCCACGATGCAAAAGCCTTCAAGTGTCGACCACTATCGGGTTCTCGGAATTCCACAAAGCGCAACACTCCCCCAGATCCGACAGGCGTACCGAAAACTGGCCCTAAAGTGCCACCCAGACAAAAAAGCTCCTGGGCAAACGGTTGATGCAGAGAAGTTTCGCAGAGTGAGTCGTACAAGCCTAGGTGGCCCCGTTGTCTGATATACAATGAGAAATGACGCATTGGCTCACTGACACCCTCTTGTAGGTCCAAGAAGCCTGGGAAGTTCTTCGAGACGAATCCAAGCGAGTCGAATACGACCGTAGTTACGCGGAAATCCATCGCGAGTGGGAAGATTACTGCCGGTGGTGCGGGGCCGGCGAGTACCTGCTTGAGCAACTACGTCGCATTAAGGAAGAGTTGAGGCGAAGAAAAGCTAGAGAGAGAGCCATCGAGAGGGCTCTTAGGCAGGCGGGCTCGTGGATGGACAGCTTCGAGGCGGCCAGAAGAGAGTTTGAAGCGGCTAAACAAAGACTTCACCAGGAGAGGATCGAGGGAGAAGAAGTGGCTGCAGTGCTGTACAAATGTCTCCTTGTTATGGAGAACGACGATTCGTGGAGGGAAGAAGTTGAGATGATGCTGAAGAAGATCCAGGAAGATGTTGCTGAGTTGTCAGAAAGGAAAAAAGCTAGCAGGGCTGAGAACCAGTAGACACAGAGCCCTCAGGCAGTGTTTCTTCGTTCAGAGAGACCAGTCAGTCAGAACTGGCTCGGTTACTAAGAATACTTTCAAATGCCCACCCCCAAATTAAAGCCGTGTTGTTCTCAACCGTGATGGAAGGGTTTTGGGTAGTGGAATCGAGGTCCAGTATGCTTCCATACATGTGCTGTTTTGTGACCGCGTATGCTTTTGTGTCAGGAGTATATTTAAACAGCATCCTAATGCACGCTTTATAGGGGCGTTTTTAACGTACCAAGCAGGGATTGGCTACATGGAATCTGGAAATCTCAGTCTCCGTGTGGAGGCTGAGGGTCCCCGGCATAAGTAGAATCAGGGGTTTGAGCTTCACTTACACACAGTTGGTGGCCGGCATTTCTTGCCTTCCAGCACAATACCACGGCGTAGATCCTTCATGTACAGTAACTTCCAGGTCAATTCCGCGCCTGCTTTTCCAAGATGGCTGCCGCCTCCTTGCCTCGGAAGACGGCGCTTGCTTGCACCATAAACGGCCCGACCACGACGCGACGCCGCCCGAGGGTTTCGTCACGGAGTTGCTTCCATTTCCTCTGAGCTCTCTACACATACTACATATAGTATTTCCAGGGCAATGATGCCGCCGTCTCCACCATGGACGAGGACTGGAAAGACCAATTCGCGACGATCAGCGTCGGTGACTGGTCTGTGAACCTGAAACTGGTCATGCTGCACTCGAAAGGCGCTCAGGCTTTTGAGGAAGGACGAAAAGTTGATTGGAGAGAAAGTAAATATCACGCTGACGTCTAAAAAGACCATTAGACCACTTTATCATTACCACCCATTCTCTGTTACATCTTCCTTCGCAGACTCTCTAACTATAATAGCCCAAGTCAGCTCCTTGATCCACTAAGCCCTACGCGGCCAATAGTATTTCGCCCCCGCAAGCAGCGAGCAGGGACCTACACTTTCACAATTATCTGTAAGCCAATTCTTGCGTTTTCACTTGGATGCTAATAACAGCTGCTTTTTAGTACTTGGTAATGACAGCCGTAATTTGCTATACCCTGTCAGCAGTGACTCCATACCACCCTTACCAAAGATATTAACTATAAGATTTAGTGAATCCTACTACGCCTTTTACTGCAGTAGATCACGGTCTATATAAACTTTTCAGTCGGAATGACCGCACTCTATTACCTTATGCCTCAATCCAAGGAAAAATGAAACAAAACAGCACAGTTACAAAGTATAACCACTATATATTTTAAACAGCAAACAGAAATGTTTAAATCGTAGCGATTGTTTTTAAGTAGTATATAAAACACTTGTTCCAGTCGCTATCTTGCTTTACGTACACTCCGTCTGACACACTACTGTTTATTTTCTGACTACTAAAGGACTAAACGCACCTCATTATGAAGCATTTCCGTCTAGTTGTACTTAGCCTTACTACATCTATTATTACGGCTCAAGCTGGTTACTATTGGTGCTTGTAAGTAAGTATTATATATCTATATAATATCTACTTACCAGTCTCTAGTTGTAAATATGACGATGACCGTTATTACTCACATCGCGCTACGTTAGATGTTTGTAACTCGATTTCTAACGCCGAACTATGGGGCGACTCTGGTGATGAACTATGTCACCTCTCAGACAGCGAGGCTGAGATGAGAACATTTATTGCGGTAAATATTGATACGATATATTTTAGATTACTATAACACTAATGTTTACTGACAGGGCTGTAAGGAGCATTCTCGTGCTGACAGTGCATTTTGTAATTGGGACGAAAAAGACAAGCCGAGGCCGACAGCTTCAGCTAGGTCAAACAGAAATAGCGGATATTAGATTTATAAGGAGGCAGAAGAGCTATAGGTGCAGGCAATAGAGATAACTTTAGGGGTGCTTGTCAATAAACATCCCTGGACACTTGCTAGTAGAGGTAATCTAGTATTAACATACTAGAACTAGGGGTATTAGAAGGGGTCAGAAGAGCTAGAGATACAGTTAATACAGACAAGAATAATGTCAGGGAATTCAAGTGGTGTGCTAAGCCCGTCCATAGACCGTTCAGGCATATGCCCAAAAGATCAACCAATGCTGGCCCTTCATGCGAGCACCGCACCACACACATACTTATTAAGGCAATTTCCCTATTGCCCTTGCAAATAGGCATGCTTGGCGATAAACATCTCCACACGCGTATTTTGCTTAGCTACCCTAGCTTATGCTTAGAAAAGCGCGGCCTATGGCCCAGTCCCGTGTCTATGTAGAGCTTCTACCAGCAACGACTTCCACTTCGACCTGCCAGCCAATGCGCCAGCGAGCAGCATCTCTCTTTACCTCTTGATCTCGGGTTGACCGAGGGGCTTACAAGAGACGGCGGTATGACACAGCGATGGGAACAACTTTGTTCTGCAGGCCGGGTGGAATGGCGGACGAGATCCAGAGAGTTGTGAGCGAGATCATTGATTAACGTAGGATCAGGATGGCTGTATTGTTTCTTCAAAGAGGCGTCTTGTGGCTAGTTATGTGCTTACGATTACTGGCTTGTGCACGTGATCAGTCATGTTTGAATTAGTCCTGGACAATAATGGGATTAAACATTATACCATGATACACTCCAATCTGAAGTTCCCGGTGTGCAAAATATGGCTTTGTCCAGTTGTTACCGATTGTTTCTTCTACAAGTCCCTACTACAAAGCTTTGACCTTGACTCGTCAAGTTGATTGGATCAAAGAGCCTTGTGTTTACTATTGTTTGTCATGTTCTGTCCAAGTTGATCTCAACCACACTATGGAATTCTGTATTTGGTTTCCTTACTAATGTTGACATACCAATATAGTTGATCTTTAAGGTTGCCCTCTAGTAATACTTCTATTATGATAGGTGTCCATGAACTTAGCTCTTTCTGTTTGTATAGTTGAGAGTTAACCTGGATACAGTCCAAAGCAACCATAGTCACACACAACACTCGTCTTTTGGACGTGAACCATGGATCCCAACAGCCCGTTTGTCAACTAACACAAGACCAAAGAGGTGTGTGACTCTGAGGAGCCAGCCGTACCGGGTCCCGGGAAAGTGAGTTGAAACTGCCCTTTTCTCCGAATAAACCCATCTCCGTTACTGTGCCAGCCTACCTCATAAAGCTCCCGGCCGACCTTTTCCACATGGGCTTCACTTCACTTTTTTTCCCTCGAGCTCCTTCCACTTTTTCTGTTGACTCTTTAGAGAAGCACTCTTATTTCCAGCAATCTTTCTCTGGAACCCAAACCAGATCACCAGCCGTCTTCTTCTTCACCTTCACACAGGAAAGATTACAACCCCCCCCCTTTCTCTCAAAATCGCCTTTCAACAACCCTTTTTTATCCCATTAAAAGGCCCATTGAACTGCCTTTGCCTCACATCACCGACGATGGGTATGATCGAGGTCACCCCTCAGGTCGCCCTGGGCCCCCTGGACCAGATCGCGCCGCGGATCTACGTCCGATCGGTCTTCATATTCGACACCGACACAGGCTTCGAGCTCGGCACAGCCCTGGACCACATCGCCAACCGCCTCCGCGTCTCCCTCCTCCGATGGCCCTTCCTCGCCGGCCAGATAGGTCCCGCGAGCAACCCTGCCCGGCCCAACGAGCTCGAGCTCAACTACCGCCGCAACCAGGACCTGGCCGACCCTTGTCTGAGGCCAGACCTCTTCGCCCACCAGTCCTGCGAGACTCTCGGCGGCCTCACCTACGCGGGGCTCAAGGCCCGGGGCATGCCCCCTTCTGCCATGGACAAGGACGTCCTCTCTCTGTCCCCCAACCACCCGAAGCCCGGAGAGTGGTGCCCTCCCGTCACGTTGAAGGTCACCAGGGTTGGCGACGGCGGCCTGATTCTCTGCTTTGCGACTCACCACGCAATCTTTGACGGGGGTTTCATAAAGGCCTTCTTGGAGTTCTTTGGCAGAGGCTGTGAGGGGATTCCGGGCCAGACCTTTGTCGGCGAGCATATGAGTAAGTCCCCCTCTCAACCCCCCTATGACGCTACACAAGCCTTCACAGTTCTCATGTGCTGACAATGTCTCTTTAGCCAGGCCGAGCATGAAGCATTACGAGAGAACCAGCATTAAGAAGTCTGTTTTCCCAGAGTACGACTTCACGACCAACACAGCTCTTGCCTCCGACATGGACAAAATTCCTGTGAACGGTAACACAGCTCAGGCCGAGAAGGCGGTCTGCTTCCTGTTCCAGATTCAGAACTCGACCCTCGAGAACTTGCACGGCTCCGTCCTGGCCGAGCTACGCAGCAAGCATGGCCCAGAGGCCTTCGTATCCATGGTCGACACCCTGTCCGCCCTCGTCTGGGTCCACACCACCCGCGCGCGCCTCCCGCATCTCGACCTAGACGACAAGACGTCCTTCACCACTGCCGCCGACGCCCGCTCCCGTCTCCGCCCCTGCTTCTCCGCGGACGCATGGGGCAACATATACACCCAGACCAGCGCCAGCGCCAGCGTCAGGGACCTGGTCGACAACAGCGGCACCGGCAGCGGCAGCTCGGCCACGGACGGGACGACCTGTGCCGTCGCCGCCGCCGCCTGGCGCATCCGCCAGGCCGTCGGCCGGGCCGCCTCGCCCGGCTACATCCCCTCGCGCATCGCCCTCGCCGCCTCCCTCGCCAACCCGACCGCCGAGGGCGCCGCCTTCCGCAGGGCCCTGCGGCCCGACCACGCCGGCCTCGGCTGCAGCGTCTGGGTCCACATGGGCGCCGACGTCGACTTCGGCATCCCCGGCACCGCCGCCGCCGCCGCCGGCGACGGGAGGGCCGACCACGTGCGCAAGACGTGGTCGGCCAGCGACGGCAGCATGAACGTCATGCAGCGCCGCGGCGCCGCCAAGGGCGGGGCCCCCTGGGAGGTGCTCCTGGCCCTCCGGGGGGACGACATGGAGAGGCTCCGCGCCCCGGGCGAGCTCGGCCGCTGGGCCAGCTCGTGGTGCGCCTAGAAGGGGGGCGTTCACTGGAGGATCAAGGTGGGAGGGGGGAGGTAACTGAAACTGGGGCTCTCTTTTCTTTTCTTTCCTTTTTTCTTCTTCGGATGCTTTTTTTTTTTTTTTTTTTTTTGGAGTTTTAGGGGTACAAGGAGGGAGACAGGATTCAGGGAGAACGGTTGATACCCAACGTTTGTGGTTGTGTGGGAGTTACTAGATACCAGGAACGATCCCACCGGAAGCTTGGGCTTGACGATTCGGGGCAGAAGAAGGGATGCGGAAGCCGGCCAGCCGCCGCTTGCAATGAGAGAACGATTTCACTGAGTGCACCTTGCTGACCCTTGTCATCCATTATGACGATATCGTCGCGGATCCAGACCCTCGGGAAAAGGTGCCCCGATGTCCCTAACAATGAGGGGACAGGCAATGCCACCGAACTCTTTCTTCCACTTGCTGTGTTTTCATCCAGAGCCACGCGGGGCCGGTTGTTTTCGTTTCAACCATGAAGACACAGGGCCAAGGTAGCTGGCCCATTGACAAATGGAAATGCGACCCTGGACACGTACAAAAGCAATGACTCCTACTGACCGCAGGCCCTGTACAGTTTGTCTGTGACAATGGCTCCCTCACAGGGCGAGAAGAAGCGGTCGAACCAAGGGTTTGTTTACAAGGGGTATGTTTACCAGGTTCAGTCACCCAGACACGATCTAGGCACATCGCACATCACCGCAAGACATCATCAGTGTCATGGGCCAAAGGTTCCTTATTGGCTATCATGCTCCTTTCCAAGGAGTTCAATCTCAGTATTGGGCCCTCCATCGGGCAACGACCAACGACCAACCTCCCACCGGATCCGTTTCCATCTGTCATTTCAACTGAATTTTCAAGGCCGCATACCACGCCACCGGGCTATCATTCTCGAGCAAGCCTGGGTAGACCTCCCCGTCGCGAAAAAGAAAACAAAAAACACGATTCCGTCGCGGCCGGTGACCATATCCGAATGTGTTTCCCCTCCCTGATTCTTTTTTTTTTGATAGATCGTACACGCTCGAAGACCATACACATAGGTAATGAGTAGAGAGAAGAAAAGTTTCCCCGTCGAAAGAGACCGCATTGAATTATCCTTGTCGCCTGCAGTTTAAAACCACCTGCAGGTCCAAAGAGAGTTTCGTTTGCTGACAAAACGCAACAGCTGGCGACGTGCTCGTGGGCACCCAGGCCTTAGCCGCCTCTTCCCATGTCGTGCTGACGCGGGTGAGATGGCCGTCGACCACTACCTTCCTAGTGGTAATTTCCGCCCCAGCCGCCGCGCTGCTGCTGGCTGCCGCTGCCGTAGTATCCGCTGCCGTAGCCGCCCTGCTGCTGCTGCTGGCCGTAAGAGCCGAACGGGGCGCTACCGTGCTGGCCGGCGGTGGCTCCTCCCATGCCGTAGCCACTGCTTCCGTGAAGACCGTGCCCCTGCAGGTGGCTGGGGTAGCCGCCGTAGCCGCCCATTTGAGAAGCGGATTGGGGCGGGGGCAAGCCCGTCTGGCCAGAGGCAGTGTTCGTGGCCGAGCCGGGACGGGCGCCGCCGAGAGAAGGCGAGGGACCCGCGCCAGGCTTACCATCGCCAAAAGGCTTCAGGTCGTCGTTGGCGGACGCGGCGTTGCTGGGCTGCGCAGTGCTGTTGAACCCCTGTCCGGCGGGGCTCTGGTACGAGGAAGAGCCGCGGCCAAAGGTGTCCTGAACACCGCCGAAGCCACTGCCGGCGAGACCGGGTTGGTTGCCAGACTGGGCGGAACCAGCGCGGCCGCCAAAGTCGCCGCCCGCGAGGCCGGAGCTCAGACCGCTGTCGGCCCGGTGCAGAGAAGACTGACCGAAGCCGGCGGCAGGGGACGAGGCGTGGTCGTAGGGACCCTGGGGCGACATTCCGTAAGGGTGGCCGTAGACGCCTCCCTTGCCGTAGGGAGCACCGCCGTATCCTCCCTGGCCGTAGTGGCCGTAGTTCATGTAGTTCGAGTAGTAGGCGTTGTTGTAGTAGGGGTGGCTGTTGTAAGGGTAGCTCTGCTGGCCGTGAGACTGGGGCTGCGAGGCCTGGCTGGCCGCCTGCTGGGTCTGGGCGGTGGGGTTCGGGGTGGTGTGCCCGCTGTTCTGGGCATCGTTGGTGACGCCTCCGTAGCGAGACTGGTTCTGGAGGCCGCCGCTCTGAGGGTACTGGCTGAGGTTATCAGCCTGCGAAGCATTGTAGCCGCCGAAGGACCTCTGCTGGGAAGACACGCTGTCCTGGTGCCCCTGGGCTCCCTGCTGGCCATAGGGCTGGTTGTAGTAGTTGTAAGGAGGGCGGTTCTGTTGGTCGGCGGTGTAGTAGGAAGAGTATTCGCTGGGCGCCGAGCTGAAAGCTCCGCCGGGCTGCTGGTTCTGTTGCGACGGCTGGTTGGGGAAGCCGTCGAACTGGTTCTGGGACGCCGAGGGGGGCTGGTTCGGCTGGGTGAAAGGGTCGATCGACTTCTGAGGGAACGACGACGGCTCCTGAGGGCCAGTCTGTCCGAATCGAGAGTAGGGCTGGGCCGGGGCGGCGCCCGGCTGGGGGACTGGAGGTGGGTCAGTAAGCAGAAAACCAGGCTGCGACGCCAGTGTGGTGCGGAACGTACCCTGAGCAGCGGGAGCCGGGGGAGCAGCGCTTGCGGGTCCTGCAAAGGGAGCATTAGCAAAGTCGGCGACGCTGCCAGTCGGGGCGGTCGTACCGGTGGGTGCAGCGGCGGCAGCAGGAGGAGGCAGTCCCGGCGCCGGTTTCTGGGTGCCGATGGCCTCGGGCACGGGAGCTTGCTGAGGAGCGGGGGGGAGAGAAGTGCGAGGATGGGCAACGGGGGAGTCGGCGGGAGGCTGGGTTCTGGTCTCGGGCTCTTCGCGATCACCATCAATGTCATCGTCCTCGTTCAGGCTGAAAGCGCCGAACTGGACGGCAGCGCGGTCAACCTCGCGGTTGCCAGGCATGCGTACGGCCTCCTCCTGGTCAAGGACACGGCGCTGGTAGCTCGGGGTACGGGATCCTCGCTCGGTGGTGGCCTTGATGGCGGAAGCGGCAAATCCGCTGTTGGTGGTGGGAACAGCGGGGCGGATGGGCTGGTGTTGCTGTTGCGAAGCCGAGATCGGGGTCGCGGTAGCGCTGGCGGCATTGAGACGAGGGTCCCAGGAGTCGGCGGCAGTGCTCGCGACAGTAGCAGTGGCGGGAGGATGCGATTCGTCGACAACCTGTTCAAGATTCGTCTCAGTAAGTTGGTCCTTGGAGGGCGGCAGAGCCACCTCGGGTTCGATGACGGCTGGTACTTCTGCAGGGGCTGGTTCTTCATGAGGTGGCTCGGCGGGGATTTCGGGGGTGGGCTCGGGCTGCGGCTCGGGTTCGGACTCAGGTTCGGGTGTAGGTTCGGCGGCGGGAGCGACAGGAGGCAAAGGTTCGATGGGCTCGGCAGGCTTGGGCGCGGGCTCTTGCTTGGGGGGCTTCGGGGCGGGCTTGGGCACGGCGGTTTGACGGAGCATGCTGGCCCACGTCTTGGGAGCAGGGCCGGCAGGCTTGGGAGGTTCGGTCGCGGGAGCTGCAGGCTTCTCGGTGGTCTCCTTGGGGGCCCAGGGGTCCTCGGCAGGCGCGTCCTTGGTGTCCGTCTTGGGGGTATCCCATGCGTTCGACTCCTCGGTGGGGACGGAGAGCGGCTGAGCGGTGTCCTTGGCATGCCGGGTGCCGTTGGGGGCAGCTGTGTTTGAGGCCCTGCCCCGACCACCACCGCGGCCTCCTCTGTCGGCATTCCTGCCGCGGCCTCGACCAGCGTCGGTGAGGTTGCGTCCGCCACGGGCAGGTCTGGCGGTGGATGAGTCGATGTTGGAGGCTGCGGTCGTCGAGTCCTTAGCCTTGGAGCGGGGGGCCTTCTTCGTCACCTCGCCCCATTGAGAGATGGTGCCTGGAAAAGAGGGTGGGATAAAGTCAGCAGAGTCCGGGCAAAAGGGCGTTGGATGGATCGGGGCGGGTGAGCGATGGCTGATGAGGCCGAAAGGGATTGTCGCGGGAAGGGGTCGATGGCAGGCAGGGTAGGTGGATGGTGTGGTGTGTGCGGCGGCGGCGGCGACGTACCTTCAGCAATGCGAGTGACGGCAAGATTCTCGTCACCATCCGTCTCTTGAAGAGCGTAGAGAATATCCTGCTCTGACCAATCGGGGAAGAGCTCCTTGATGAGGGGCGCCTTGGATCCATACTGCTTCTTGAGCTCGCCGAGCTCGCCTTGGTCCTCGAACGCGTCGTCGGCATCCATCTTGGAGTCGAATTTGTCGCCATTAGGTCTGGCCGACGTGCGACCGCCCCGGCTTGCGAAGCCACCTCTGCCACCGCGTCCAGAACCTCTGCCGCGCGAGGCGGCAGGCCGAGTCTGTACCTCAGACATTGCTGGGTTTCTTTGTATGGGGGGTTTGGGGTTTTTTGTTTCCACGATGGGGGGGAAAATTGGAAGGATCAATTATTTGACTGTCCCGTATCGACACGACAGCTTTGGTAGTGGGGGGCGGTAGTTTGGTTGGTCTTTGCGGGACTCGAGCGGATGGTGAGGGGGAAGAGGAGAAAAAAAATAGGAAAAGAAAAGGTGCCGCAAGGTAGGAGAGGCGACGTCGTCGTGGTCGTGGCTGACGAGACGAGACGAGACGAGACAAGTTGAGGTTTGGTGGTGGAGGAGGAGGAGGAGGATGTTGGTGGGAGAGAAGAAGGAGGTGTGTGGATGGTGGATGGGGGTGGAATGAATGTTTGTGCAAAGAAAGGCAGGCGGACACGGATGCAAATGCAGGCAGGCAGGCACCAAAAGCGAACTGCCCTGGCCTGGGGAAAAGTTGAAAGGGAGGTTTTTTTTCTTCCCTTTTGCCCAGGTAGGTAGGTAGGTAGGTACCCAGTCTGGTAGTACTGGGTAGGTAGGTACGGTGCGGTGCGGTACCTACCCTACCTGTAGTCCAGTCCAGCTGGGTGGGTGGCTGCTCAGGTACCACGTCACCTGGTTAATGTAAGTGGGTACATGGACCAGCAACCACTACCGGATGGGCACGGGCGTTGGCGGTTCGTATGCGGAGTGTACCTCTCTCTCTCTCTCTGTACGGTACCTAGGCGGTAGTAGTAGGAGTAGGAGTAGGAGTAGGAGTTAGTAGTAGGAGTAGTAGTAGTAGTATTGTTCGTACACGTAAGGAACAACAAGCGCCGGTCTTGGTCAGTTGGAGGCTGGAGGCTGTGGGTTTGCGGCAGCGTGGCAGAAGCATAAGCGCAGTGGCAGCACTCGATTGGGTCGCAAAGGGTCAAGGTCCGTGAGTGTGGAGAGAAAGAGAGGAAGCATAGGTACCACGGTACCTAGCCTTGGGTACCAAGGGTATCCATCCGTACGTCTGTCTGTCTGTCTGTCTGCACACCATGCACCGAAATCGCGAGGATATGTTTTGTGGAAAAAGGAGAAATAATTGCCTCTGGGTTGTCCTGTTTTGCTTTGCTTTACTCCTACAGACTGGGTTTGTTGACCTCAAGGTTCCTCGTTGAATTAGAATTTGACGTGGACTTGCCTACCTACATAAATGGAAGCTAACATGTTGCGTACCTAGCTAGGTAGGTAAATGCGATGTAATTTACGTGAGGGCGAGGTGACATGACGTGAGGTGAGGTAAGGAAGGAGAGATACGAAGAGGAATGACTTGCCGGGCGGACGAGTACGTGCCTACCTACCTGACCTGACCTTTTCCTGCACTTGGACAAGTATTGGTTTGCTGTCGTCTTTTTTTTATTCTATTGTTTTTATTTCTCTATTCCCGTGCTGCCTTGCGTGCCATCTGCTCTGTGATCCTGTCCAGCTCCAGTCAGGCTAAGGCCTGAGCAACCGTCTGCAGCGAATGGCGGCCCCTTTCGTCCGCATCAGGCTTAGCGTCGCCAGCTCTCAGCGGGCTCATGCAGATCCACTGCTTCAATTGACAGGCTGAGATGTAGAGGTACATCATCTCGCCACCATCCTTTGCCATACGACAAAGTACCCCCAAGTATCTAAGCGAGCTTTGCCGTGCATGAGGTCGTCTGGCAAGGAGTTACGTACTGCGTGGTACACCACGAACTGTACATCGCACTCACTATTAGCACCCAAGACAGGTAGGTACCTACCTAGGTATCCAGCTGCCTTCGTACTCTGCCCGGTACCTGACTTGGGGTCCTTCCCTACCGATGAGGTAAGGAACCGAAGCCAATGCCACAGTAGGTACCATAGCTAGCTACGTAGACACTACTTGCTTGCTGGTAGTCGACAGCATGGTATGGTGTTGACCACGCAAGATGAAGAATGCTGCAGATTGGCGCGCTTCACCTTGGCCGTTTCCATGAAACGAACTGTTGCTCTCCATTGAGCGCCTGAATGCCATTGTTTGACCCCGACTGTACCTCGTGGTGTTTACTTGCTTTGACAAGCTGCATCCTGGCCTGAGCCGCCCGCCCTGTGCGTCAGAAACCACCTCCGGCCCCTGGTGCTACATACTATGTCAATTACCTAGGTAGCTGAGGGCAGAGCAGTCAGCCGTTTTGCCTGTCGTCGAATCGTGTACAAAATCTAACTATTCCTATCATGTAGCCATGCGGTGCAGCAAAAAGCCGCGCTACCGGCTTGCTTTTCTCCTCGGCTTCGTCTTGGATTTCCATCTCGACGGAGCTCCCCTGGTCGTCATGTGTCGTACGCGCCGGGGCCAAGCTGGCTTGCAGGGTATGCTTAAACTGGTCACGAGGCTGTATTCGTCATTCAAAACCAACCCTTGTCCGTGAAGGTTGTCAATACACGGGAGGTCTGGTGTTACACCAGCTGAACGCTGCACGAGACCATCTTCTCCCCGATGGAATCATCCAATCTGAGCCTTGGTGCATGCATGTACTTGGACTCTGTGCCTGCCCGGAGCCATTCGGCTCAGGAAAATAGAATCTCCTTCACGGCTCCCGGCAGGACCCGGAAATAATATGCCCCGCATTCCTGTGTGTACGTACCCGTCACTGGCATGAGAGAGCCTGAGGCCGACGGAGGATAGCTCCGCCTCTCAAGGTCACATGACCCTCAGTGGCATGATGAGTCGGGGCTCGGTGGGCAACATCACTCCATGGCACGATGATGATGCGTATCCTGCCCGGTCTAGCAGCCTGAAAGCACATCACCACACCACCCAATATCGTCGGCGAGACAAAGTCAAATCCCCACATCCTCCGATACAGCTGCTCTCCGGGTCCCTGGACATTGGCCCGACATAGCTGAAGGTCATCAGTGCTGCTGTTTTTCTCCATCTCGAAGCCCACCCGCATTACCGCCATGTTCACCACCAAGCCTCTGAGCTCGATCAAAAATGTCATCCCCTCGATCCACCAACCCTTGCCTCTCTCCTCAAAAGATTCCAAGAAGCTCCTCAACGTCTTGAAGACATCCTTCCGTCAGAACCTCGACAAAGAGCATGGTTACGCTCCCGAAAATGCCGACTCCTCCGCCTCCAAACACTCTTCCACCTCTCACAGCGCACATCACCGCCCGACTGACCGCCATTTGCGCGCCATCCTCTCCAACCCCTTGTTCAAGAGCGGCATTCAGCCCAACAATGTGGCATTCGCGACCCCACGAGACCCGATGGATGTCTTCGACGAGGCCGTGTCGCGGGGCATGATGACAAGAAAGGCGGCAACCGGTTGTCTGCGGACCAAGCGCCAGCAGATTCTCCAATCGAGCGCGCTTTCCGTTCCTGACGCCATGATGGCATCCGCAGCCGGTTTGCGGGTGGTTCAATGGCTCCGGTCGTCCGGCATGGAACGGACGCTCGACTTCCTTAGAGACCCGAACTTTGTCCAAGAGCTCGTGCCATTCATGGTGGCAGAAGGGCTGGAGGAGGTAGCATGGACGTGGGCAGACCGATTGGTTCAGGGCGAAGGCCCGGCGGTGGAAAACAGCGAGATTGTGGGGTCCCTGGTCGCCAGCCTAGTGACAGCCAAGTCCAACGTGACGGACAGGAACCTCGACACGGCCTTCACAGCCCTACTCAGAGCAGATGCAACATGGAAGGCAGCCCCTCACCAGCCTCGGATCCTGCTGCCATCCTGGCGGGTGCTGTCATGGCAGTCGACCGTCGAAGCATGGAAAAGGCCTCTGCCTTCAGCTGCGCTCTTCGAGTCGTATTTCGGGACTGCCAGAAGCATCCGGAGGCCGTTGCGGCTTGACCGCGCGCACCTGGAGCTTCATCATCCCACAAAACCCAACCACGAAGGCGCTCTGAGATTCCTGCAGGACGATCGCCTGGGCAGTTTGGAGTCCAACAACAAGCTGGTCACAAGAGTCATATATATGGGCATGGATGCCGTCAGCCATCTCACAAAACTCGGTCGGACCGATGACGCCGAGGGTCTCCTGCGCCTGCTGCAGTCCAGGTTTTCGGAAGAGCTGTGGCAGAGGCACCGGTCTCGTGGCATTGCGCTTATCTGAACAGTCCTGCCATGCCGAATGGGAAAATCCACCTTCTTTCACCAGTCATGCGGCAATGCACAATGGCCTCGAGCCAATGCACACGCACCATCCCACTTTGCCATGAACATATGAGATACCCGCAAATGCACACTTTTATTTCAAACCAGGTCTCGGAGCAGTGTCTTGTGATGTTGAAATGACGGTGCGCCCACTGCCTACCTACAGCGTGACTCTCCTCGCTTGTTGCCTGCGGCACTCGCATGTCTAGTGGTCTGCTAGCATTGCATGACACCTGAACATGTCCCCCCTCATCTCCCTCCCCCTTCCTGCATTACAACCGTAGGGAGAAAACAATAGTAGGACAGACAGCCAGGTCAGGAGTAACGGAACCAAAAACAACCGTTGCGAGGGGGGTTTCGGAGGCAAAGGCCACTAGCGGTCGACAGAACTTCGCCCTCGCGACCCAACCGAGACAGTTCATCAGGCCTTCCTCGCGACGCGCACCACAATCTTGCCCGTGGAGGACCCCTCCTTGAGCTTCTCGTACGCCTTGACGACGTCCTCGAACTCAAAGGTCGAGTCGACGACGGTCCGGAGCTTGCCCTCGGCCATCCACGCGGCCATCCGCGTGAGGTCCTGGCGCGAGTTCTTGGTCACAAAGGTCTCGAACTTGTGCTTCGCGCCGCCAAGGAAGCCCGGCAGGAGCAGGCCGGGCACGAGGGCGAGGGAGAGGTTGCCGCCGACGAACTTGTAGCGGCCCTCGGGTAGGAGGAAGTCGTCGGCGGCCTTGTACAGGTTGGCCGGCGAGTTGCCGACGTTGTCGACGACGAGGGCGAAGACGCGGCCGCGCGCGCGCAGGGCGGCGACGACGTCGGCGGTGCGGTAGTCGACGACGTCGTCGGCGCCGAGGGAGCGGCACAGCTCGGCCTTGGCCGTGGAGCACGAGACGGTGACGCGGCAGCCGATGGCCTTTGCGATCTGGACGCCGAAGGTGCCGCAGCCGCCCGAGCCGCCGTTGATGAAGACCTCGTCGCCGGCCTTGACGTAGGGCGCGATGCACTGGTAGGCCGTGAGGCCGGCGGTGCCGACGGCGCCGGCCCGCTCAAGGAGGTCGGCGTCCGCGGCGCCGGGGATGACGGCGACGCTCTCCGGGCCGGCGACGACGTACTCGCTCAGGGTGCCCTGCACGGTCGCGAAGTCGACGCGGCCGAACACGGCGTCGCCGGGCTGGACGTCGGCGACGGCGGAGCCGACGGCGACGGCGCGGCCGGAGTAGTCCATGCCGGGGGTGCAGGGGTAGGGCAGGGCGGCCCTGGTGACGAGGCCGAACTCCGGGACCTTGTAGTCGGCCGGGTTGACGCCGGCGGCGACGACGCGGACGAGCACCTGGTCCGACTTGAGGGCGGAGGCGGCGGGGGTGGGGGCGGTGACGAGGGAGAGGTTCTTGATGAAGGCGCCCGGGGCGGCAATCTGCCAGCGGCGCATCTCGGCGGGGGGGGTGTCCTGGGCCATGGTTCAGGGCCGGCGCTTGAGGGTCCAATTGGTGAGGGACGGATCGATGGATGGGCGAGTTTTCCGCTGGGATGTGGCGAGCGTGGGCGAGCGCGTGTGTGCGTATGTGTTATGCATGAGGCTATAATGACGAGGCCGACAGGGGCGGCCGCGATGTAAGGTTAGCTACCTACCTTGGTAAAGTCGTGAAAAAAAGTGTGGGGTGTGCGAGTCTATGACGGAGCGGACCGAGGTCGTATCGATCACGTGCCGGTGCCGTGAAGCAAACCGAGTATTTGTTCGGCTTTGTTGCCACAGACCCCCCGTTCAAGGCGGTCGAATGTTGACGAAGACGTTCCGCCTCGTCAATGATGTTTCCGTGGCACCCGCAATCTGCAACCTCAGTCATGGCGCCTGAGTGTGAGGTTCGCTTGGCCGCCTTCGCATCGCCTCACCCTGGCGCCACTAGAACCTCGTACGATGCCAACAGGGGACATGCCCTTGCAGGCCGCGTCTTTACCGCATGGTGTTGACTCGCGGCTGTGCGCGCGGCCGAGCCGTCGTGTGTCCTGCGTGTTGTCGGTTAGAGCATGTTGCCATGGCGCTTCAGGCACAACCAGACGAACGGGATCAGTTGCGACTTTTATGCGATGAGTCCGGCGGCGTCAAACGAGGCGAGAGGACTTGTCGGGCTGGATCGAATACCGAACATCGGTAATGCCAGGCACTCTTGTGCCCGAGGTCAACGAATGGCCTTTTATGTCTCGTAGACTTGTAGTAGATTGTTCCCATGATTCGCCAGCTCTGCGAAGCCTCAGAAAAGCGATTGGCGAACGGGAACACTGCCTTCGCAATAGCAAGCAGTCCTTTAAACGAATGGTGTCGGAATGATGGCCTCCCGGGTGATGGAGGGAACGGTTCTTATGTAAAAGGTCCAGAGTCTGAGATTTCATGAAGAACATTGCATAATATATTCAGGACAAAACTCCCATGCAAGTCGTCCGCTTACCCATCCATCCAAGTATTCTCGTAAATTCCGAAGTACGCTATTCAAGTAGAAACAACGATTACTGGCCCTCGCTTCCGTCATGTCAACTATCTGAGCAGCGTTTCCACGTAGATCTCCAGTTCGCACTACTACGGCGGACTAGCTAAGTCTGTTGCCTCACGGAGATGTATGTGCACTGAAGTAAGGAAACAGTGGAAACACCGTTCGTTATATGCAGCCAAAGGTACGTTCGAAGACTTGTCTATACACTGGTCCTTTTGATTCTCCAAAGCGCACTCCCGTGACGGACTTTCAAGGGCTCAAATGCTATCTCCAACGGCATCCCGTCTTCCCCTCTCTTCAGGTCGCTGTCGGTCTCTTCCGGGTTGCCGGCCTCGTCCCCGGCGCCCCCGTTCCAGTCGCTAAAGAGTTAACTGTATAGATAATTACTGTTGTATACTTACCTACGTTTGACTATCATTGTTCTCGCCAGTTGCTCTTCCTCCCATAGTTAATACTGCGTCTCCCCACAGCGCTAGATCCAGAATGTCTGCCAGCAGGGCTATGTCAGCCCTCTTATTGGTCTGAACGGTGTGTTATCAGCTCACGTGTGATGTCTGCAGGCCAAGACAATCTGGTGTGGCTGTGCATGTCTTTTCTGGCCGCCCAACGAGGCTTTGGGCAGGTCTTTCATCTTGCCAACAATCCGTGACAGCCTGCCAGGCCCCGATATAATGGACAACCGCATTCTGATGCTTCTGGGGGAAATTGACAAGCAGCTCTCTCATGCGGCGAACGTTACCAGTCATGAAACCTCGCAGGCTGGTCTTGTCAGTCTCCGGACAGAAAGCCGCGACTACTTCGTTGGTCTTTCAGAGTTGAAAGATCAGATTTACAGCAAGTTATCTCATTTGTGAGAATTAACCACCATTTTCTAATGTTGCATTTATCCAGACGCAATGCGATCACATACACCTTGGAGTGTGCTAAATTTACCAAATGCCGTGCCTCTCTGGAAGCTGCTGGCATTCAGTCGATCTCCAGCGACATTTCTGAAGCCAGAATACCTTCTACGGCGCTTTAAGGAGTTGCAGGAGATTCTGGAGAGACAAAATACATCGTCAAGCAACGAAAATCATGCACAGGACATATGGGAGAACAAGGACCTGGAACACTGGATCACCACCCATGGGTCGTCAGTGATATTTTTGGCGTCGACGTTTCCTTTCAACCTTCGCCTGGACCGATTTCTTCTGGAATTAATTGAACATCTCTCCGAGCACCACCCCGTCGCCTACATTTTGGATTTGCCTCAAATACCCGAGTTCGATGCCCTTGGGGCGCCTACGCCACAGGCCGTTCTCGAACAACTGGTGACTCATATTCTCCAATTCGTTTCGCCGCAAATGTCGTTGCAGGCCATCGTCGAAACTCTCCATCGCTTCGGAAAACTCCAAAGTCCCCAGGACTGGTTTGATTTCCTTCTCCAGTCTTGCAGGACTATCCCCAGAGTCACAATACTTTTGGATATTCGTATCCTCAGATCACACTCAGAAGGCGTTCGCTCCTGGCCGTCCATCTTCGCCAAAATTATCGCGCAATTGACCTCGACATCTCAGAGCAGTCTCAAAGTCATGTTCGTCACGAGTAGCTTTCAGTCGTTTCACTGGCAAGAAAAGGCACCAGTTGTTTCTGTTGGAAGTTCCGCCGGGATTGGGCATTGGTCTTCACCCTTCCCAATGCTTTCCGTCCCTCGACCGATAAAGCCTTACCCAAAACCCCCATCAGTCTCGAAATGGCCCCAAACTCAAAACATCGTGTCTGTTTCTACACAACTTGTGGAGAACGATACCGCCAACTCACTGCTGGAGACGGTGGCTGACAATCATGAATATGGTGCAGGGAAAGACGGTCTAATTGAACCAACATCCATCTCAGAATCAGGGCACATGGCCAGGAAACCTCTATCCCCTCCCAAAACCTCAGATGACATCAAAATAGCGATAATTTGCGCATTGACGTTAGAGGCCAACGCGGTGGAAGCGCTATTTGACTGCTATTGGGACGAAGTTGACGAATCTAAAATGAAGACATCCGGCGACAAGAATTCATATTCATTCGGCATACTGGGTGGCCATCAGGTCGTGTTAGCCTACATGCCTAGCATGGGCAAAGCCAGTGGTGCAATGGTTGCGTCTCACTGCAGTGGCAGCTTCCGTAAGGTCGTCATGACACTTGTCGTAGGCATTTGCGGTGGCGTTCCCTTCTACATCCAGGATGGCCCTCAAGAAGTTATCCTAGGAGATGTCATTATCAGCGAAGATATAGTAGTCTATGACTTCGGAAGACATTATCCCGAGGGGTTTGCGAGGAAGAAGGGCAGTCGGGATATCCCTGGAAGGCTGCCATCTCAAGTGCGGTCGTTCCTACAGAAGCTAAAGGGAACCAGACACATGAAACGGCTCAGAGAAAGAACTTCCAGCCATCTTGGCTCATTGATGGATAAACATAGCAACCTGGTCTGCTATCCGGGCGCTGAGAAGGACCGACTGTTCGAAGGGACTTACAGGCACAAACATCATGGAGAAACTTCCTGCGCCGTGTGCTCGAGCCACCGGGGCCAGAGTGTTCCTTGCGACGGCGCACGCGATATTGCATGTGAGGACCTTGGATGCGAAGAAAGCAGGATCGTATGGCGCGAGAGACTACATGTAAGGCGTCCTGTAGGCAGTCCAATGCTGTCACAGTCCGCTCAGTTCTCTCCTGTTATTCATTTTGGGTCAATTGCTTCCGGGGACCAGGTCATGAAGTCAGGAGAGGACCGGGACAGAATGGCGAGTTCCGAAGACATTATTGCTTTTGAAATGGAGGCGGCAGGTGTATGGGACGTGGTCTCATGCTGTATTGTGATAAAGGGGGTCTGCGATTATGCAGACAGTCACAAGAACAAGGAGTGGCAGAAATACGCAGCTGCTACGGCAGCTGCCTGTACTAAGGCATTCCTACAAGACTGGCCTATTGTTGATTGAGTTGCTAGAGGACATGACTTTCCAACCTTTCTCCATTTGGCCGTGATTTTGCAGTTTAAAAGCCGGCATTGTCTCTGTAATATGTCATCTAGGTGTTCGAGGATATTTTGTGTAACCTGCCAAGGCAGGAGGGTCTCGGAAGCTGACATGATCCGATGCTGACGCTGCTGCCCAACAAGCAGCACATCCGACAAGGCTGGGTTAATTCTTGGCAACCGTCAGCTTCCCCTCTTTTCTTCGTCTACTCAAAGCGCATTCACGATGAGCTGCCGGCATCAAAATAGAAAACGGCCTTGGTCGTCCTCCGACAGAGATATCCACGAGGCAAGCCCCAACGAGAAGCGAGTCAAGGCTGCCCAGCTTGACCTGCACCACCAACAGAATCATGGCACGTCTGCAGAGTCCGGAACGATGGAGGGTCCATATGGTAGAGGCCTTCCCCTTTTAACGCTTTAAATCATAAAGAGGCTAATCTGTTTGACTTGTCCTAGCTGCCCCCGAAAAACAAACGCAGCCAATGTCACAGATACTCCGAGTACAGGGCTGGAGAGGTGCCCTTTGTGAGCTATTGGACCTAAACGGGGACGAATCCGATCACAACATATTCTTGCAGATGCAAGAGGCCTTTGCAGAACTTCGACGGCTGAGAGATGCGGCTCCACGGGAACAACTCCCACCGACAGGTCAGATTGTCTACAAAGCCATCTGTCATATGGAAGGGACCGAGGCTCTGTACCTCAACCCGCCACGAATTGTGATTGGGGATGACGACAATGGTCATTTACATGGCACACAGCAAATTTCTAACCTGGCATTGTATCTTGAGCGCCACAAGAAGATTTCTTTCCTTGTTTACAAAACCTTGGAATGTTGCGGTACTCAATCCCGGTCGCTATCGGAACACAGTTCCGAAAGCGGTGGCGATTCCACTTCGAACCTCCGCAAGTTCTTCACCAGGGAGTCCATACGAATCATTAGTGAAGAGCTGGCCGCAGCATTGCTGAGCATCTCTCTGGAAGCCCTGAAGGACATTCCCCATCCTGAATTCGACACGTTTCACGCCGAGGATGATTCGGAGAAAGAGTTTCGAGATGATATTGTTTCCCCTTATCTTTGGTGGTTTCATCGTCGGGACGAAATTGACCAAAGTCATCATAATCTGACCGAGCCAATGCATAGCCATTTTGTAGCGTTACAGGACTACATTTATGATAGCATGAGTGATGAATGGAACAAGGTCGACATGCTCCTTCTTGAAGGCAAAATCACCGCAGAGTATCTAAGCTATATATTCGTATGTAACCATTCGCTCCAGCTAGCTCTCCAGCTTTTGACTTCCCTCCTCAGGTTCCGAATAGCATCCTGATATCGAAGACAGAGGGAGAGAGACCCCAAGAGTTAAGAGGAAATTGCGTAACTGGCTGGCTAAACGTCATTAAGCGCCCTTCCTTAAACGACTTCAATATCAGTGTCACGCACTAGGATTTCGATGGGAGGTTCAAGCCAACCTTTCAAACGCTGTATTTCAGGAAGCTACCTGAACCGGAAGCAGACGGGTCATTTGAAATCAACAAATTGCCACTGTATCCTGTGACGTATGCCAGCCCTGGAGTGGAAGACTCTCTACGACAACGCGGACGCATGTTCTGGAAATGTCGCCGAAGGAACTATGTTTATTCGCGTTCCGTCTCGGATGATGACATCCGACGTTCCGTACGCCATCAGAAAGTGAAATAACCCGTTCAAAGTAAGGCTAATCACATCTCAGGCTGATTCTCGCTTCATGGTCGACTTTTGGGTATACAGACAGATGCATCCCAACGAGGCAGGGCTTGCGAACGCCAGACAACATGAGCCCTATGGTGACTCTACGCCGGAAGACGAACAACATCTTCCAGAGAGTGGAGATGCCTTCTTCATGTGCCTACCCACCAAGGTATTTGGTTTCAACATGCAGAAAAAGGAGTGGAGTGAGTGGCCCGGGTTGTTCTATTAATCGCGTTTGGTTATACAACTTTTTAGCGAAACTGGATGCGGAGTTCCTAGAGGATGTTCAGTGGAACGAAGAAGCCTTCAAACAATTGGTTATTGAAGACAGCACTAAGGAACTGGTTGAGGCAGTTGTCACCCACCAGCTACAAGAAGAAGGAGACACGGATCTCATCCGCGGGAAAGGAAACGGGCTCTTCATCTTGCTTCACGGGTATTTCTGGCCTCACAAATACTTTTTAGAACACAGCTGACAGTATCGCAGTGGCCCTGGAACTGGCAAGACGTTAACGGCCGAAAGGTAGCTCTCTGATGGTTTCCGTGTGTACACTTGCGACTAATCTGTACCAAACTTAGTGTAGCTGAGATTGCCAAGAAGCCGCTGTACAGAGTCACTTGTGGTGACATAGGTACGAAGGCTCAGGATGTAGAAGAGGTGACGTGTTCCCTCATGTCGTTATTTGAAATGCCAGCTAATGTATATATGCCTGGCGCAGTACTTGGAGAGGGTCATGCTTCTTGGAAAGACGTGGGGCTGTGGTAAGCACATGACACATTCGTATACGAACATTTGATGCTGATTGTGGGTCATGTAGTTGTTCTTCTCGACGAAGCAGATGTCTTTCTCGAACAGCGGAGCTTGCACAACTTGGAGAGAAATGCTCTCGTATCAGGTACGGCAATCCCATCCTTTGATTGGATTTCCACTATTACATGGCAATCAAATGAGCCTTTACGACATATTTGCAGAACCCTATATTTTAGCAAAGAAGCGGCTAACTTGGGTTGAAAGTTTTCCTTCGAGTCCTGGAGTACTATGATGGTATGTGTCTGCACATGATATGAATGTAACGTCACCTGTTGACATGCATCTTAGGGATCATGATACTGACCAGCAACCGCGTCGGTATCTTTGATGAAGCCTTCAAGTCGCGCATTCAATTGACTTTACATTACAAGAACCTCGAGCAGTGGCAACGCTTACGGATCTGGGAAAACTTTCTCACGCGGATGGAGAAGCTCGAAGAGCGACGCAAAGCCCGAAAAGATGACGGGGCCAAAGTTTCAACTTCTCTGCGGTTTGGAGTTGATGCTAAGGGGATCCGTGATCGCATCAACGAACTTGCTGCAGCCAATCTCAATGGCCGGGAAATCAGAAACGCATTGTCCACAGCCCGGCAACTCGCAGTTCATCGGAAACAACGCCTTGAGTTTCAACATATCGAGCGTGTAATTGACGAGACTGGCAAGTTTGATACATATTTGACGCAGCTTAGACAGGGGTTTTCGGCAGACGAAATTCGGCACAGGACGGGAGAGCGATGACCGTATTTGGCGTGGTGAATGGGGTTGAGTTTTGACTTCTGTCCTGAGCAGCACTTTCGGTCAGAAGAACACCAGCAATCTAACCTTTCTATTGCTTCTTTTTTCTTTTCTCTCTCCCTTATTCATAGTGGATTGTGGGCCTTCACATATAAAACCTCTTACCAAAGTGATGCATAGCTGTGATTGTTATGTACAGAAGAGTAATCAACCAGAAGAGTTTCTCTTGAGATAGTGATGTTCAGATACTCAATCATACATTGGGATTCAAGTATATGGTAATTTATGATTTCTTGAATTGCTAATAGTTAGGCTTTACTGAAATCTGCGGCAAACAGTAGTAATTGCAAGGCTGAACCATTATGACCAGTAGCATGGGTAGACGTGTCTACGTCAGGACCCGCGAATGGCTGGCTGAGCGCGGCAGCCAGAAACATGTCAGATAAGAAGACACGGCGCATACCTCGCGATTTTGATTGGGCAAGCTCGTGGTCATGCAAAAACAAAAGTCCGAAAGGGCTGACAGGTAGATGGCAGGTAGAGGCTGGAGGCACGCACACTGGTCCTCCTCACTTCACTCAACCGACTTCAGACAGCCCGTTACCTCAACATTATTCGCATCACCATACTCTAGGTCGTTCGGCCATGCCACGACGAGGGTTTGTTTCCGAATCGCCGCTTTGCAGTTTCCGCGCACAATCACTCGCATTGATCGCGGCGTCTGACTGACGCCCCAGCTCGTCCGATTGCATACCTAGGTATACCGACAAACCGCCGCACATTCTTCAAAGAATTCGCCTGTAATACATACCTTACACGACTTTACCGTTAATATTTCTGATTGTCAACGGGACACCCGGTTCGCGCCCGGCAGCCGCGGCTACACCACGTATCAATCAGGCCAGCCCACCACCCAATATGATGGCCTCGAACTCGCAAACGGGTCTACATACCCCGGGATCCATGCCACAGCCTGTGCATAACCCCAACCTGATCGCGGCGCAGGATTTTCAGCAACAGCGAGCGATGCAACAGCAGCGAATCGCTGCCATGCAGAACGGCATGGGTAACGGGATGAACGGCAATATCAACCCGCCACAGTTGACGCCACCGGAGCAGCAGCAGCAGTTCCTTCAGCAACAGATGCAGCGCAGGATGATGATACAGCAGCAGAATCATGGCTTTTGGGCGAGGAAGAATGCAGTTTCTCGACTGCAGCAGAGTGGGCCTTCCGTCTCCAAACCTTCAGTAATGTCGCCAAGCTCAAGGAAACAGTCTGGGACGACGTCTAGAATTACTCGAGGCCCGATAACCAAGCTCAAGAGGAACAGAGATAGCACATCGCGCCAGCCAAGGCCACCGTTGCAGAGCACCAACTCACGGGATATGGAACGACCAGACGTCGTGTTTACACCTCTTCCGGACGCGTCGAGCCTCTCCAAATTTCCTGTTCATCCAGGCAACCTTTCGTTTACGAGCCGCACGCAAAACAACTCTCCGTACCTGAGGCGTCATGGAACTGTCTCGGGCTCCGTCGAAGTTGATCGCACCATCTCAAAAGACAACACAGGCGGTGAGGCTGCACGACTAGCAAGCCTTCTTGCTAAGTTTGGTGCATCACGAAAGCCCGACATGCGGCGGCACCATATACCTAACAAGAGAGCTGGCTTGGACGGAACGCCTTACAACAGCAACACTACTCCGGCCGCAGACAGCGCGCGGGATTCCGAGCCGCCAATGTCGGCGACCCCCATGACCTCGTTGGTCTCGGACAATGTGCTTGATGACTTCGACTTTGACTCATTTCTCCACGAAGATGGCGATAACGAAGCCTTTGTTGACTTTAACACCGGGTCATTCGGCATGGAGGGTAGCAACGATGACGGTGTAGAATAGACGTTGTCTGAATCCGGCTTTGCGCAGGCATCGAGTTATTCCCTTTTCCCATCAGGCGGCGATGCGACACAATTTGTGTTCTATCGCTATCCAGCTCGAAACACTCAGACCTAGTCTTCAGGGTGTCATTACCGAGTCCTGCAATTTCATTCCGTGCGCTTTTAGGGTGCCGTAGCTCCAAAGGAAAGAGGCGGAATACTTCTCTCCGGTAACGATGAGTCTTTCAAGCACATGACTGCTTCCAAGACTGGCTGTACCAATAGTTGGCACAGCAACTGGCAGTCTTGCTTAAATATCGTTTCGTTCACAAAGGGTTTCTAAGGCATATATACACTTGGTATTTACCCCTTTTCTGGTGCTTCACTTGAAAAGACTTCTGAAGAGAGCTTGCGTGCGCCGACACAGGACCCAAGAACATTTCAAGCTCCGCTGAATAGTAATTCCGAGGCTTAAGTAGGCAAAATCATTACAAACACGTTGCAACAAAGTTTGTAGCTCGGAAATTAAGTCCTTAAAATACCGTATAGTCAATTTCCTGATGGTTGATGAGGCGGCCCTTGTCAAGTCTTGGCTTCACTTGTCTCTGCTCCTGTGTAAATTCCAGTTTCTGTGTCCGACCCTCTAGCCTCGCTCGTCTGTAGTCTCTCATCATGATCCTGTCGAGCAACGAGAAGCCAAGCAACGGAGACGGCCAGTAGAGTGCCACACAGCAACCCAATAGAGCAAGAGTAACTCACACGATACGTCGGTCCGAACTTTGGTTGATATATCTGCGGGCCCTGCACTTTGTCAGCGGATGTGAAAGACATAGGTCACAAAGTGAAAAGGGGATAACATACTACAATGCCCATAAGTTGACATGAGGCCTAGAAATCGAATCTGGTCAGACTTTCCTTCCAGATGCCTACGTTTGTCGGATAGAACATTCGGTGTCTTACATTGGTGATGCCAATGGCGAGGCCAGCGCTTGTTGTTCCCTTGGCAGCTCTGATACGCTCTGCAGTGTTCACCTGTTAGTTAGCTGATGTCGCCTTCCTCATCAATACTGGCATGCGTCTCTGACCTGGCCAAATTATGGCAAAGAAGCTTTGGGATGCGGCTGTCGCAATCATGACAAAGATGTATCTCGGTAAAAGTTAGCCACTAGCCTCTATAGTCAGATCCGGCAAGCATACTTCGCGATGGAGTTCTTGACGGTGATGAGCAGCATATAACAGACGATCTGGGCAGCTTCTAGGCCCAAACCAGCGACCCATGGGCTCAGCCGTTGAGTATGGACGAGGAATGACAGCGATAGAAGAATCACAAAGACGAGAGTGAAAGGAGGCTACTAAAAGTTAGCGACCTTCTTCGAGCGATATCTAGGCGGTTTGACTACGCACCATCGTCATCACTTGAGAGATTGCTGTGTTGGAGATCCCCAGCTCGTAGATGACTGTCGGCAAAACGAAGGAAATGCCCCAACCGCCAATGCCGTGCGTTATCCAGATCATCAGAAACGGGACGAAAGTGGGGTTGCGGAAGAGATCCTTGATTTGCTGGAAGTTGACAGCCTTGTCATTCATCGCCGGCGCTTGTTCTGGGAGATCTGCTAGGATGATCTCTCGTTCGGACTCTGTGAGGAAATTGACAATCTCGGGGTCTGTTATGTTATCAGCTTCAGCTGCATGATGCTCATGACCGTCCGTGACAAGGACGTCGAGGCTTACAGTTGGGCAGAAAGAAGAATGTATAGATTCCGCATAAGATTGCGGGAATGCCTTCCAGAATGAACAGCTGCATAAATCAGAGTCAGCCGGTTCTGTGAGCAAGCAACCAACGAGTGACCGACCCATCTCCACCCAGCCAGGCCCCCGACACCATTCATAAATGATATAATGTACGCTGCTGGGAATTAGCACATAATATTGTGATAGTCATAGTACACTCACCGAGCAGGCCGCTAATCGTGCCGGAAAACATCCCACAAGCGTTGAAGAAGCCCTTTACCTGTCAACAAGGCATCATTCGTGTCCATTCTATAATATGTTTACGATTCTGAGAGGAAGCTGATGGGCTGGATACCAGAAGCTGAGATGGGACAGAACGCCCGGGTAAAAGCCTGCTTCGGCGAGCCCCAGGAAGAACCGGCAGGCAAGGATGCCAGCATAGCTCTGGGTGGCGCCCTGACACATGGAGATGATTCCCTAGACGAACCGTCAGTAGCAACGCCGTACATGGTCAGCAATTCCGCATACCCAGGTGACCATTATCCTACTCATCCAGATCGAGGGAGAGAATCTCTTCAGCGCAAGCGTGGCGAGCGGCTCAAAGAGCATGTAAGGGTAAAAGAAAATGCTCAACGTCCAGGCCCATTGCGAGCTAGACAGATCCCCGAGCTGTTTCCGGATGCCGGTGCCTTGCTCAAGGTTGATGATGGCTGCGTTGCTGATGTTGCTAACATGGATGCGCATAATAAGATACACCAAAGAGTACCACAAAAGCAAGCGTTTGTCGACCTTTCGATGAGCCATCTTCAACAGTGGCTTTTGTGCGTCCGACAGGGGTGTCCGGCTCGGCGGTGCTGTCTGAAGACCCATGGCGGACTTGATGAGTGGTGACAATGATGAGTTGTAGGCTCACTGCTCTGAGATTTCAATGCACTCGTGTTCGGGGCTGCACTGGAAATGAGAATATCAACTACGTTGAACTAGTTGTTGAAGAAGGAAACGACTAAGACGCCTAAGCTCCATGGTTGTATTGACATGCATCTCAACCCTGGAGATTTCTGAAAGCCGATTACGCAGGTTCAAGGCCAAGAAGCACGCCTTATTGCGGGGCCATGTGCACAGCATCGTCAATGTGTGGATGTGACCAGGCGGCATGTACTTGGTGTCTGGCGTTCCTAAATATGACCGAGCTATCTTTCGGTATATCCTCGTTTTGGGGTCTTACAAATTGAAAAATGTCGGCCTTTCTTAATAAGTCCTAATCAATTTAGTGAGAGATTTTCTTATCCAAGGGGGCGGTAGAAGCAATAAAGAGATATGGACGGACGGAAAAGAAGAACAACAAAAAGAATTGACGCTTGCATATGCATCTGTCGAGACTCGAACTCGAGTCCCCAGCTATCATTTGCATGGAAATGGAAGGCTGGGATGATAACCCCTACACTACAGATGCGCCATTTCACAGGAATCGAGGATTCCGAGTGGGAAGATGATGTGGGTCAGTACCAAAGCTGGTCATGTACCACCAGTTGTCACGATCTCGACAACAGTGACACTGTGATTGCTAAAATACCAACATTATTGATGGAAAATCTCACTTTAATTGCAATCGGCCTCGATCAACCCCTCGCTGCTGTATTGATGTGCATTGAAAGTATTGCCCTAAGAACTCGGCATCTAGATGTTACCAGCAACGACGGCGGCTCTCAACTGCGTCATATAAGACTCGATGATCCGAGACCGTAGGATTCGTGAACCTCCAGCGGACATCAAGTAGCCATGCCGTACCCAACGTGCGGCGAGCATCGGCGGATGAAAATGCAAAGTGGGACGCTGCAGGCGCCGGCCAACCATGGCCGTAGAGTCATGTTCCTCATCCTGTCGATAGATGGCGTGCTCGAAAATCCGGCCATCGATCTCCGTGTGGCAGAGCCGTACCAGCGCGGGGGAGAAGACGAGGGCCAAGGTGGTGACATCAGACGGAGGGGTATTTATGAATGGCAACTCGGACTTTATCGGTGTCGTCCCAAGGGCCGGCCGAGCATCACTTTAGTGCACCCCTCAAACTATCGCAAGGCGCAAACATACCATGCCGTCGACCATTTCTCAAGAAACAGTGCCGTTGCCGAAATGGCAACGTCCGGCGAAGACCAAACACGAGCTTCCGTGGGCAGATATCGCCGTGATTGACATTGGCAAATTCGATCAGCCGGGCGGGAAGAAGCAGTTGGCCGAAGACCTCCGCCAAGCTGTAAGCCGACTTGCCCTTTTTTCTGTTTTATGCATCGGAAATTTCCCAGAGTTGACGAGAACCCCAGGTCCAAGAGACAGGCTTCTTCAGTCTCATAAACACCGGCTTCACGCCTGAGGAAGTGCAGCGACAGTATGACATCGGGCAGGGGTTCTTCCGCCTCAAGGCAGAGGACAAGGCGAGGCCCGGAAACACCTGCGACTTCGCCAAAGGCAACTATTTTGGGTACAGACCGGTAGGCTTAGCTGCAGCCATGTCTTATGTTGTAAGTCTCATGCTGACGCCGTACCAAGGCGCACGATAAGAAGATGCAGGGCACCGATGTGCTCAACAACGTAGAGTCCGTGAACATTGCCAAGTTCATCGCGCATTACAAGAACGAGCCTTTTCACCCGTTCTTTGAGCCTTTCCGCAAAGAAATTGAGGATTTCTCAAGAGTAAGTTCCCGACAGGATATGTTGAGCTGACCCCGATATTGACGCCCTTTCCCCCCATCAGCGCTCACTCGAGCTGGCGAGCAAAGTTTTCACCCTCTTCTCAATCATCCTCGAGCTCCCCGAGGACTACTTCTCCTCTCGCCATGCCTACGAGTCCCCCAGCGAGGACCACCTCCGCTACATGGGCTACCACCCGCGCCCGCTGGCCGACGACCTCAAGGTCGCGAACACCTGGTCGCGGGCCCACACCGACTTCGGCTCCCTGACGTTGCTCTGGAGCCAGGACGTCGCCGGCCTGCAGATCAAGACGGCGGCGGGCGACTGGCGCTACGTGCCGCCCGTCGACGGCGGCATCGTCTGCAACGTCGGCGACACGCTCGACTTCTGGTCCGCGGGCTACCTCAAGTCCACGACGCACCGCGTGGTGCGGCCGCCCGAGGACCAGGCCCACCTGTTCCGCCAGGGCTTGTTCTACTTCGTGCGGCCCGGCGACGACGTCGACATCAAGCCGGCGCCGGCGCCGCTGCTGAAGAGGCTCGGCCTCGTGGGGGAGGACGCCGAGGACGCCAAGCCGGTGCGGGGCTTGCAGTACGTGAGGGAGCGCGTGAGGAACTACCACGACCACAACGACTACGCAGACATGAAGGGCAAGAAATTCAGAGTCGGCAACTTGGAGATCGAGGATGAGGCGACCTGAGTAGATGGGGGGGGGACAAAAACAAGGAAAGAAAACCATCCCAAAAAAAGAAACTTTTGAAATTGGTCATGGCCAATTCGAGGCCCTAGACTAAGCAAACTTTTATGTATCCCAGGAACCCAACAGCATTAACAATTACTGGTCGTCTCGGACGTAAAAAATGTCGTCGGGCTCGCTGCGGAGGTACTCCCAGATGGAGCGCTCGTCCAGCGCCGCCTCTCTCTTGAGAGACCCGACGTCCACGCCGGTCTCCTTGGCCTGGTCCTCCTTCGCAAGTTTGACTAGAGAGAAAAAGTCAGCCAATGTTGTCCGGGATAGATTTGAAATGGGCGGCCGAAAAGGCGCGTCGACTTACCATGCAGGAACACAGCGGCGCGCTTGCCGGTGTACAGCGCGTGGGGGACGTTGGTGCTGTTGTCCGAGTTGGCGTCGCCGACGGCGTAGATGCCCGGGACGTTGGTCAGGAGGCCCTTGGACACGTCGGCGGCCAGGCGGCCGCCCCAGAGCTGGACGCCGGCGTCGGCGCCGACGGTGCTGCGCTGCTCGTCGGGGAAGCTGACGAAGAAGGCGCCGCGCTGGACGGGCTCGCCGCCCTCTACGAAGTCAACGGAGAAGAGGTCGTTCTCGGGCGCGGTCGGCAGCGAGGGGTCGTGAGGGGGGTCGCCGCCGTCCTTGAGGCGGTTGATGCGGGCGATGGTCCGGTTCTCGATCTTGACGTTGTGCAGGTCAAGGTACTCTTGGAACTTGGGGTTCTTGGCCTCCGTCTCGGCGCGTGCGGCGGGCGTGTCGGTGCCGTTGGCAAAGGCGATGATGTCCGTGTTGACCGTCAGGATCTCGCGGACGAGGGACGGGAGGTCGTCAAAGGTGGCGGACAGGAGGCCGAGGGGCTGGTCGGCGTGCTCGTGGCCATCGCACCAGGGGCACTGCGGGTTGTCAATAACAATGAAGAGGGGGCAGTGGACCATCGATCACGCAAGACGTACCCAGAAGATGCCCTTGCCCCAGTTCTCCCAGAGGCCAGGGGTGTTGGGGAGGTCGTCCTTCAGGCCGGTGGCGAGGACGACCTTGCGCGTGCGGACGTCCTTGGTCGTGCCGTCGGCCCAGGTGGCCGACACAACAAAGTTGGCCGTGTCGTTACCCGCGATCTTGGTGACAGTTCCGTTGGTCATTTTGACCGTGTCATAGTGAGAGATCTGCTGGCGGGCCGAGTACCGGTACCATGCCGGAGTGACGCCTGATGACGTGTTAAAACAACCCTTTTCTCACAGAATAACACAAGTGGTTGGCTGCGGTCAAACATACCATCGAAACCGAGCACGTCGTGAACGTGTCTCGTGGGCGCATTGCGGTACTCGCCAGAGTCGATGAGCAGGGTGTTGCGGCGTACACGACCGAGGGCGCTGGCGACGCTGAGACCGGCGGGGCCACCTCCGACGATGACGGCGTCGTACACCTGGACATCGTCGATCGGCAGGGCGACGACCAAGCTCGATGCTGCGGAGAGCAGGAGGGAGCTGAGAGAGAACTTCATGGCGGGCTGACGACTGCAAGGGGAGACCTGGGTATGGAACGAGAGACCCTGTGTATAAACGAGAGACAGGCTGGCAAATGTCAGACTGGGCTGGTAGGCTAGACCTCTCGCCGGTGGGAGGTCTCCCGCGCCTGTTTATACCCATCTTCTCAACGCGTCCCCGTCTGCAATACGTGCCACAGCAACTGCATGGCGCAATGTTGCGAGACATCTGAAATGAGCCTACCGAAATGTCGATCCATGCAAGAGTCCTGCGGCATGCCCGTTTGGGTGTGGGGGTGCCGGCCTGCGATTCTAGCCTCAACTAGACCACATAGACTATTCGTACATACTGCGTAGTATGTGCTCGGCCGGCTTAGTTGCGGGACTTGAACGGTAGTGCCAATCGACGGCCGCCAGTCTCGCCGAGTGTAGCATCACGAGTAGCTCCGTGCGGGAGGGAAGCAGGGGTACCCTGCCGCCTCTGCTTAAACATGTTCATCCCTACAACACGTCGGTATTACCGCCGTCAAGGCTGACTCGGGATTCTGGGGATGGCCCAATGGCGTGCTCCTTTGTCACTGCAACACTCAAAAGGGGCACGAGGACGTCTTTAATATCAGTGCAAAGGCTTGTCACTTTTTCAGATGGGGGCTACGAGTCAAGCGCCGAGAAAACATCAGAACTTCGAGAAGAAATGCCTCTCTCTGTTTCTTTCTTTCGTTCTTTCTTTCTCTCTGCTTCTCTGTAATCAGCCAAGCCAAGAGGCAAGGCGGGTGGAGCGGTGTAGCATCGAGACGTTGGATACGTTTTCTTGGTCAAGCCAGATTGTTCGCCAAAAATAGCACCAGCAGACTTTGAACGGGAGATTAATCCGCCCCTCCGTGCAGCAATCGATCTCTGCAAACGCCGCTTCCTGGAAACCTAACAGGATCGTCGCTGGAAGGTCTTTCGTACGGTTGGGCCGTACGGATACAAATAGTCCCTTGTGCTGCAGGTGTCTGGCGAAAAAACCGCCTCATCCGGTCCTCCCGGCGCAGCGAATAAAGAAGCGTCAAAAGACCGAATACCACGCAGAATGCGCTGTAATTTGCGCCGCATTCACGTTGGCATTTTGTGGAGGACGCGTGGGCAGGACTGTGTTATACGGTCAGTGAGTATTCCTCTATTCGGAGCTATTATTCAATAGTCATAACCTAGCGTTGCCCATCCTGCTTGGAGCGTCGCTGGCCGGCATGCACTCGGCCGATCATGCCATCCTTGGTGAGATATCTTAGGACCTCCGTGTCTTACCGTCGCTGTCCACGAGTACCTCGTGGAGCCGACCTTGTGTGCGTCTTAATGTCATGTGTCTTTCCCTTGGAGCTTGGCAATGTCGCCTTTGGCGTCCACGTCGTGCTACTGTCGCGCCGCATTTTGCATATCGTAGTAACGTTGCGCGCGCAAGACAACAGTTTGTCGGATGAGGAAGACAAAGAGGCATTCATGCACCAATGCGGGGAGCCCGGAAAACGCATCACGGGGTAAGAACATATTTAGCCCGAGAAAACAAATCGCTCAAATTTCAATAGGCATACATGGTAAGAAGGGTATCTAGCGAATGCGGGTACTCCCCTTCCCGGCGTGTACATGTAGGAAGTCGTATCTCATACACTCATGTCCCATTTCCCAGACTCCCCCGTCCCGATTGTTGTGCGCATGTTTCCATCTACTCGGTGCTGTTGACAACCCTCAGAGCACGTCTAGGACCCATGACGACCGAGAAGAAACTCGGCTCCTGCCCGTCTAGCAGCTGCTCCGTGCTCGAGATGCTGTCGTTGTCGGTGTTCGCGTGTCTGCTCGAGCTAGTCCGCGGGTCGTTCCCGGACCCGCTGGGGCCGCTCTTGAACGTCCTCGCATCCTCGCTCTTCCTCTTCAGTCCGTTCCCGGTGCCGGCAGAGCCGGAGCCCGGGCTGGGATCGTCCGTTATCCACTTGGGCTCAACGCCAGTGCCGACCCACGAGAACGACTCGTCGCTGACGGTGCTGTTGTCGCGCTTGTGCCTGCGGCCGCTCTTCTCGCCCCGGCCGGAGAAGAAGGCGCCGCCACCGGCCCCGAAGTGCATGGGGCTGGCGCCCGAGTAGCGATTTACCTGGGACAGGTGCTGCTTGTAAGCGGCGACCTGCCGCCGGTACAGCCAGGCGCAGAAGCCCAGGTACAGCGCGAGGGCCCCGAGGATGCCGGCGATGACGCCCGCCGCGATGAGGCCGGGGTTGGTGCCTCTGCTGGACCCAGAACCCTCGCCGGGGGCAGAGGTGCTGGTCGGACCAAAGGAGGTGACCGTGGCGGTCGAGCCGTCCTGCGTGATTGTGAAGACCGGAGGCTTGCCGGTCGCGAACGGACCGCCGGTGGCGGGGCCGGCGGCCGGGCTCGTCGCGGTGGCCCCGCCCTCGGAATTGCCGCCGATGACGCTCTGCACCTTGCCGGGAACCTTGTAGCCGTACGATCCGGCCAAGACAGAGTTTTCGGGGCTGAGATCCGCCGGGTGGTCTCCAGCCTTGAACCCACTCGTCCACTCGAGGGTGCTCGCGTCGAATACGTAGACGCCCGGGGATTCGCATTGAGGGTCTTCGCCGAGGTACCCGCCCGCGACAATGATCTGGCCGTCGCGCATGGTGCATGTATGCCCGGCGCGGGGCGCGGGAACTCCCTCACCTGCGTCAACCTTGATCCAAGCAAACGCGGGAATGGAAAGTATGTACATGTCATTGTACTGAGTTTGGTTTCTCTGCGGGAAGTATCAGCGTCAGCAAACACCCCAGTCAAACGACACCAAAGACTCACATAAGGTTGGAGGTTCTGGCCTCCGAAGAAGTACACCTGAAAGCTTGACGCGTCGGGGGCGCTGGCGACTGCGGCGCAAGGGTTGACGCGCACAGTTGGCCTGTCGCCGGTGGTGCGCTGATGGTACCATTCCGACGTGGCAATGTCGTAGACATCGAGCGTCCCGAGATCGTCGACGAATGTCTTATCCGAGCCCCCGGCCATGCCGATCAGGACGCCTCTGACGCCCCAGCCGGGGATGAAGACCAGCACGCCGTCCGCCCTTTCGGGAAACGCGTCGGTCTCCTGTAGCCCGCCCTCCGTGATGTTCCGGAACACGCCGCCGTCGGCGGCCCCTGCGCCACGCAGCGAGTCGACCCCGGTGTTCATGAATCCCGGGTGGGTGAACTCCAGAAGGCTCTTGAGATATACCCTGGGGGTTTGGATCGACCACCCCTCGGTCGTGAGCCAGTCGAGGTGGCCGCCGAAATACCAACTCAGGCCAAGCTCGGGCACCGACAGACCCGCGCCTTCTGCAGAGCGCTGGACAGGAGTGTTGGCCGCGGTCGAGTAGTTGCCGGCCGAGGTGCGAGGGTCTCTAAACTCGAGCCAGGAGTGGTCCTTGACGGAGTATCGCCAGATCGACATCGGAGCAACCGTGGCGTAGACGCCTTCCGCGCCATCATTATCGGCAAACTGGCCCCCGTAGAGGTAGAGGTTATCGTAATCTCTCCACAAGAAGCCGTTGGCCACTGCGGGAGGTCCGCTCGGTATCATCAACCCTTTTAGGGAAGGGGACCCCGTGTCCCACGATTTCGTCAGGTCGAGGGTGAGGAAGTCGTTGTCTGTATAGAGCGCGTCAGAATGTCTCGCTCTGTCTCTTCTCCAGGGGTCCCGGCTTGCTTACTCCACGTGTTGATGGTCTGTGACGCCTCGGTCTTGGACTGGCCACCGTACATGTACAGAGTTCCGTTCAGGAGAGCCGCTGTCCGGTATTAGTCGGGGTCATGGTTCTGACAAAAGCCAACAATACGAACCTTGTTGAGCCCATCTCAGGCAGACGTTTGTCGACGTTGTTTCTCTTGGGCGTATGACGCCCGCGTCCGCCCCACTCCCAAGTTTCTGATGACCATTGTTATAACTAAAGGCCGGAAGGATCACAGCTATGAGCAATGCGATCATGCCTAGTCTCTGTAGGCTCGAGACGGTAGGAGGTGGCGCACTTGAAGCCGTCTTGATCCGGGGCCGTCGATACCCCTGCGACAACTTGGTGTACCACGAGTGCTTCGCAAGCTGATTTGTGTTCCCGCGACGAGTTTCGCCGGGCTCCTCGCGCTGTTCGGTCCCGGAGCGCCTGCTCTCTCCATCATCGTCGTCGTCGCCGTCGTCATCGTCGGCATCGTTCGAAGCATCGCCGTGCTTGGACGCCAACCCGGATACTTGTCCAAACTCCTTTCCCATCGACATGATTTCCTTCCGCTCGCGGGAATGTTGAAAATGTTCGGTAGCGGATGAGGCGCAATCATCGCTAAAATCGGCGTCAAGTCCCAGCTCTTTGAACACCGATTTCCTGCCCTTCTTGATATTGCTCGTCATTGAGAACGGTTGTGATCGGAGACCGGATCCCTCCCTTAGACGGTCGGATGTGTTGTGAGAATTAAACCTTGGCCGGGCATGCGTATCGCTATGTGAGCGATGGTCGAGAGGGGGGCGCGAGAGATTAACAAAGGACATCGTGAAGGCGCGGCAACAGCGGCCAGGGATACGAGATAGCCAGCGACGGGGAGGCTGATAGCGACTGGGAGTCTCTGACGTGCAAACGGCAGTTGGGTGGCTTGCGGCACACTATGATGTCGCCACATGCAGATGGGTGGTAGGGGTTGTCACATCTGCGACCACAACGCAGCGGGGTGTGAGGTCACTTCTCCTAGGGAGGACGATTGAGGATAGGGACTGGATCGGTAAAAGTGGCAGAAAGAAGCGGATCAGGGCCGTTCCTAGGATTGTGGAAGAGTGAGCTCTAAGCTTATTATTAATGCTGTTTGAGAAGTAGCAGGAAGAGATGGATTGGAAATAAGAAAATGGGGGAAGATGAAGATAGACACTTTGCTCCCATCTACATCTGGAAAATTAGAACCCTGATTGAGGCGATATTTTGCCTAGCATTGAACCGAGTCCAAGTAACTCGTACATCCAGGGGGGATGGCATTACCCTAGAATGCAACAAGTACACAAAGGAAAGGACGGTCAGTTCGACAATGGTGAACATCAAGACTGGAGGGTACGGGGCAGACAGCTTCCCGCGGCAGTACTAGGAGGAGGGGTCGAGTGAGAGGCGAGGATATGGACCTTAGTGTCTAACTAGAAGCCTCAACAAGAACGCCACACTATCATGCGTTTCTTTTCCCACCATTCAAGACCCCCATGGCTCCCGAAGCGAAGGAGGACCGACGGGAAAGGGTTCGGAGCTAAAACCTGTAAGGGTCTTGGCAGTCGCCGGTCGTTGCTGTATTCATCCAGGAACCGAGCCGGCGCGCGGCGGCGATTGGGTGCCCACTTTCTCCAGTATGGCGGCGATGACTTCACTCGTCATCATCGGTAGGGCCCAATGTTTGCAACCCGGCCGCGATGTGTCAGATGCGACGCTGGGGCGGCGCTGTAGGGCACAGCGGAAGGGGAGGGGGTGGGAGTCGAATGACAACCCCTGTGGGACAAGTTCCAGTCCCTGGCTAGCCAGATCTCGGTTCTCATGTGGTCGCTCGCGTGTGTGTGTTGGTGTTGGTTGATTCGGCGGATGCCTCAGCTGTTAATCAAACGGTTGGCCACACCGAAAGCGGCCACGCCTATGAAACGGACTTCTGGACTTCTGGAGGGAGCGGAGAACGGATCAAATGCGGTTTCCAGCGCGCCGAGACTGACGTCACGGGAAGATCCCTGCTTTTCCGGCCGTGCCATGTGGGAATCATTGGGTTCTCATCAGTTAGTTCCTTTTCGGTGCGTGCTAATAACCCGATGCCAGGCCGGCCTTTGCTACATACTACTATTTGCTAAGCGATGTTGTGCCTCTGGTGAAACCCAACGGAATCATCTCCGTTGACGCCCGTTGACGGAGAATACTCTCCGCGGGACGAAGCTGTCAAGGCCAACAAAGGTTTCCACTGGTGAACCTCTCTCTCCTCGGCTATACGGATATTCGTCCATTGGATTGGTCTGGGGATCCAATTGCCTACGCTCATCCATGTCATTAACGTCCCTTACTATATATGACCAATACATGAGCACGTAAAAACTTTGCACTTCTGATTAGGTAGGTAGATTGTGATCATGGGCACTCCCTGCTCCCGCGCGAAATGAGCTGCATTATCTTTCTCGGTCTAGCAACTGAAGGGCTCCCCTACAGCACCAGACTCGTACGCCTCCACGATGCCCTTCACCGTGACGTACGCTCCGGCTACACAGATGAAGCCTCCGGCAGCAAAGGTCAAACCTGCCATCAGGGCCTGAAACCACTTGCGCGCCCACTGCTTCCAGCCGTCGTAGTCATGGTAGTTGTCGTGCAGCCAGAACGCGCCTGCGATACCGTACGTGTACCACGCGGCGAATAGGCTGGCCGCGATGCCAATGAGGTAGTTGAAAATCGGCACGCCCACGGCGAGAACGAACGCCGCGGCATTCATCAGCACGATCAGGACCGCCCACGTGCCCCATCCCACCACGGTATGGCTATGCAGGTGGCGGCTCTTGCGGAATATCCGCACGAAGAGCAGCTTCGCCGCCGTATGCGCGTACAGCGAGCCGGCGAGGAGGAAGTTGGGTATCGCGATCCCGTACGCCGCCTTGGCCCACCTGGGCTCCAGGCTGCTGAACGCCGGCGAGGCGACCTCGCTCCCGAGGTAGACGTAGCATACCACGGCGAACACCGCGTAAAAGGTGGTCGCGAAGCCCTGCAGGGTGTAGGCCGCCTTCATGGCGTCCTGCGGGCGCCGCATCTCAGACATGAGGATGAAGAACATGAAGTGGCCCGCGTACGCGAAGACGGGGTTCGTGATGGCGATGAAGGCTGTGTAAAAGTCGGACGAGACGGCGGCGCTGACCTGCCGGTCCGCGGCCGGGTTCAGCCCCGCGCCGACCATGCCCACGACGCCCGCGACGAGAATCGAGGCGACAGACGGGATGCAGAGCCACGAGAGCTGGTCCATCGTGCGCGGAAAGCTGAAGAGCAGCGTCGGGACCGCGAAGATGCCGGTGTAGAGCATCAGGCAGAGCTTGTTGTCGCTCAGCGTCGCCAACGCTATTTGTCCCGCCAAGAGCTGGCCGCCGGTCGCGAAGACGGCGAAGACCACTGTCCCGAAGGCGAGGAGCTCTCTCCCGGCCCGGCCGAAGAGGATCTGCCCGGCATCCCCCATCGAGTGGACTTCCGGGTGTCTCAGCTTGAACTGGACCAAAAGCCAAGAGGTGTACGTCGCGAAGATGCCGAGGAAGATGATGAGGACCACGCCGGGGACGATCCCAACGACCGCTAAGGACGAAGGCAGCGACAGCATGCCGTTGCTCACGATTTCCGCTATCATGAGCACTGCGACGAGCTTCCACGACATTGTTTTGTACTTGATCTGAACCCTCAAAGTCAGCATGGCTGTTTCTGACGAGGCTACAGCTCATGGAAAGCAAGTCACCTGATGGTTCTCTTCGTGACCGAACGGGTCGAGATCGTCGTACACGACCGGTCGATTGGTCTCATTGTGATAGTCCACATCGTCGTTTCTTCTGTCGTACGTCTCATCAAGCAGCTTCATTGCGACCTGGAAATGTCGATCTCCCAATTAGCTGGTGCTACTGAACGAGGTGAGTATGCTTTAAGAACTGGCAGTTCCCGACTGGAACCAAAGATAACACACAATTGAGAGTCTGTTCCATTGCAGCCGCGGGGTAGGTCGCAACTTAGACACCCCTGATACTCGATAAGCATTACTAGGTAGATAGCGTATCATCTTCCTACATGAAAGGGGCTGGCTTATCTTGCTCACTAGGCCGTAATTGTCGGGCCTAGTTCGATAACAGAAGGTCGCTCATTGTACACATGGTCGCCCGCGTCATGAATTATCACTTAAAGTTCCAGTAGGCCTTTTGGATGTCAACTCACTTGCGGAACATATTGTTCAGCAAACCAATTGTCCAAAGAGTAGATTAGTTATCACCAGGGTCTGCTTGGATGTGTGATGCAAGGAGCAGTCCTGTCACCTTACCTTACCACTTGAACCATAATAACATGTGTCAATACTTCTTGCACAATAGAAAAAGGAAAAAGCCTAAAGATATTGATAACTGGATAATTTTCGGACCAATTCACTTGTCCTACGTCTCATATGTTGTTCTACCCAAGCTAGAAGTCTGTAAACCAACTTAAAATGGCAGGGTTGAGAGCTTGGCTGCATCCATGATAGACTATTATACATGTGACGATACATGCCGATAGACAGATCATTGATCGGCAATTGAGTCAAGAATGTAATCCTAGAAGAGTGTCAAATGCATACTTGATGTCTATGCCAGGCGGGAGTGTATACCTGCGAATCCAATACAAGAATATCATCACATTGCCATTGTTAGAATTGTGTATTAACGGCATGTACCGTATTATCGGTTCTTGAGGATCATACACCAGCTGCCTAAGCTGTATCTTTGGGGGTATATTACTGTCGATTCTGCATCTGGAGTTAGTTACTGATGAATAAAGTCTACCTTGTCCCAATCTATTCACATAGTATAGGTAGAAAACCCAATGAAGTATAGCAGCTGCTTAATCAGTCTTCACTCCAATAATAGTCTAGATATATACGGGTAGGCTGAAGTGATATTCGTTGCCGGCAGAAGCTCAACGCACACGCGCGCACACACACACACGAGATATGAGGCCATAGGTCCGCATCCAAATTTATAAAAAACGTAATTGTAGTTCGAGACATAGTGAGAAGGTTCCACCCATGGAGAGCTTGTATCGTTTGCCTTGAGCTCCAGCAAGGCTGAAAATACATATACAACTCTAATCAGAAGCAAGCCTACTACCTGTCGACAGTCCACATGTGCAAATGGATACATCATGTGCGCAGTTCTACACTCTCACCCTAATTAAGGCGAACAATGTTTTGAAATTCCCACGCTTCCCCGAAACTGAGGGGTGGAATCTTCACAATTCCATTCTTACGTATTGCAACAACATTGCACTTGAACAAAGTCAGCCAATCAGTTCACTTATTTCAGAAAAAAAAGAAAGAGGTCAACTACCTTCAATACATGTGTACCGGGTTCCAAACTTCACCGTACACACTCATTACATATTTGTTGTTCAAAAGCATGTAGATGTCGGATTCAAAGTATTATTGCTTGAGGTGCAAAAACACCTCTTTAATGATTCCACCTACTGACCCAGCTTTAGTCTCGTACATTTTGACCACAAGTCTACAAGTGCCCTTGAGAAAAATGGTTCTTTGATCACTGCTAAATGTCCGTTGGCCGATTACTGAAATGGCCGTCACGAAGGACTGAATGTTCACCGTAAAGGGCTCCAAGTAAAAACATGTCACTATAATGTATATGAGCTTTCTAAAAACATCACATTTCTATGAGCTCTTGATTAGAAAATCCCTCGGATCAGTTTCTCTTCCGCCAATGCCTTAGCTTTTCTGCCCATAAGCTCTTGATCTCCCCAGGGGTGTGTGTCGATCGTTTGGTTCGCCTCCCGTTTGAGACTGCCCTTGTGATTCCAGCCCTTTGAGCCACGTTGGGCCGATTCAACGTTGTAATCCATGCCTTTAATGCAAGCCACGGAAGTCCTTCCAAAGCATCCAACCTGTTCGTTAACTTGAATCATGTTTGGTGTTTCGTGGTTTGCTCCCGGTCCTAGCATCTTGGAACTTTCGGTCATTTGCGAGCTTATGCACCTCATCTCATCCCCACGTTTTAAAAGCAAGATATCAGACGACCATGTGGGACGAAAGTTTAATTGAGAAAAGAGAGCTCTCCTCCGTCCGGAGTGTGCCGTGGGGCTGTTCCGCAGTCCTCCGAGTAGGTAACAGCTTTAGTGCTCAAGTAATTTAACATACTCGCAATTCCCATACTAAGACCTTTTCCACAAATTGGTGGCAATTTTCCAGTAATTAGGCTGGCAAAGTGTTCAATATTGCAGTTGCTGAGACAGTTGTCGTTCAACACAACAAGTTTGGAGCGCTACTGATCGCAGGCCTGTGTTTTCATTTTCCCAAGTTTGGAGATGTCGGTGAGCTCAAGAGAACCCTAGTGTCATCAGTTCTACGGTTAATCAGTCTGCGTATTCCTACCTATCCAGTGTGTCCTCGTCAGCCCCCCCTCGACTTTACATAACTTTCGTTGAAGCCTCCTCACATGTTCGTCCGTTCAGCCACGTCGTCGGTGAAAATGACATCTCTACCGGGTCGGGCTATCCCGAGCGGGGATTTGAGGTTACAGTGAGAGAGATGGAGTTGCATCATACAAGGGCATGGTTCGAACGGTTCATCTATGAGAGTTTGTGAGTATTATGCATACCGACCGCCTCGAAAGAGCCCGTCGGGGGCTCCAAATGAATCGCCAAAAGAGGCCTACAACATGCCACGAGACATGCACCACGTGAAAAGCACAAGGACGCTGGATCGCAATGACCGGTCCGACATCAATGAGACTATTGGGTCGCTTGGAGAACAAAGAGGTCACCTGGATGAGCAGTTGAGAGAGGCACTAGGTAACCGGTCTAGCCAACTCGGTAGGAACCAAGACACTGCCTGTCGATCTCTCACAGTCTATCCCCGCATGGACTCCCCGGGAATTAAGAACAAGGTTCAGCCCCTCCCGCCCGCCGCAAGTAAGGACACAGGAGCCAGTCGGATATGGCCAGCAAACCTGCAGCACCCCGCACCCAAGAGAAGTGGAGGAGACAGAGAGATGCGGGTTTCCATGGCGTGATACATTTCGAATGCAGAGAGGTTCCACGATCCAGTTCGATACGAAGTGAGAAGGACAACTTGAGGCCCGCTGGTTACCTTGCAGCGGCAGCTCGCCATGACATAAACCGGATGATTTTGGCCTTGCCCTAGAAAGGGCCTGTCGATCACTCCCTCGTCAGATGAATAGCACACGGGCATAACAGGGGAAACCCCGCCCGTAGCGGCTACGCCTCATCGATAGAGGAACCCTTTGAGGTTGGAGCTGTTGGTCAGACATTGCAACCCACTACGGGCCGATGCAACGCTTCTCCTTTTCCTACATCGCGCTTGACAGTGGCCGGCCGAGAATGACAGACCAACTAGCGAGCTGACGGACTCATGGTCGTAAGAAACGACAAGATCGACCGACAAGAAGGTCGTGTGGCCAGCCCGTCACCCCCCCTCCAGATGACCGCATCATGCAGCGCTTTCTGTGCCACCCGTCGAATCGCTCCACGTGCTGCGCACAACGACTGGTTAAACCGGTGCTTATTTCGATGTTGTGGTTACTCACATGCTGGCAGCCCAGCACCTGAGCGAAGTCCCCCTCGTCGTTTCTCCTCAAGGCCAAGCGGCCAAGACATGGGAAACTAAAGAACTGCGACTGCCGGTTTCTGGCCGTGTGGAGAAATTGCTCACCGGGACGCAACATTACATGCCGTTCCGCATGGCACGTCACCGTGAGTGAGCCCTGGTGGAGGAGAGGGACTTTCGAAAACCTTGCGTTGTTTCCCTAGCCAAGCCAGTCCACATCCAGCTCGCTTGACTCAATGCCGAGACGGCCGGAAAGCGGTCAATTGGGAAGTAATCCGATCTCGTTCTTGAAGCTTGTACGCGCCGGGCAGTTTATTTAATGGAGTCTGCATGTCGGTTTATTGTCAACGCTCATCTCAACCAAGGATAAACCCAGACCTTCTTTCAGCAAGCCTTTGGTATAACAGGAGCATCCCCCGTTGCGCTGGGACCCCTCTCGTTCGTGCTGCACCTCGCGTTCCTCTCCATTATCCCACCCCGATTTCCCTGGCAAGCTTGGAAGTCGACCGTTCTCCAAGACCGGCACTGAACATCTCGGCGCTCTCTAGCAAATCTTCAAGATGCGTCTCACGCAGGCGCTTCTCTCGTCCGCGCTGACGGCGCTCTCCATGGCGGCCACCACATACACTCTCAACGCGACGACAACCGGCGGAAGCTCAGCACCGACGGCTGGCTCCGCGGAGCCCTACAAACTCCAGAAGCCGCCTCTCGACACGGATTGGACAGCCAAGGTCGGGAAAAACCCTTGGCCGGAGCACCCGCGACCGCAGCTGCGCAGAGAGAAGTGGCTGAACCTGAACGGCATCTGGACCTACCGGGCCGCGAGCGGAGGTGACGATGTCAACCACCCGCCTTCCGGTAGCGTGCTGGACAGGGAGGTCCTGATCCCGTCGTGCATCGAGAGCGGACTGTCCGGGCTCCAGGAGCTCGGAGTGACTCACTTCTGGCTGGCGACGACGTTCCGAGTGCCCGGGGACTGGGGGAACCAGACGGTGCTCATCAACTTCGAGGCCGTCGACTACGAGGCGACTATTTTCATCAACGGCCAGAGGGCAGGATTCCACCGCGGAGGGTACTTCCGCTTCACGATCGACGCGACGAAGTACCTCAAACCTGGCGGTGACAACACTTTGTGAGTGAAGCCATCTGTATTTCTTCATTCTACCGAGTCGCAGACTGACAAACTCATTCACAAGGCTGGTGTTCGTCTTTGATCCCACGGATGAGCAGGGCTATGTCGTTCCAATCGGCAAGCAGGCCCAGTCACCTTCGCACATCTTCTACCGTTCATGCTCCGGAATCTGGCAGACTGTCTGGTTAGAGAGCACGCCGCGAAACAACCGCATCACCCAACTGGACGTGGCCGCCGACCATCAAGGAAAAGGTATGTCGCACACATCCCATCTGAGAACAGCTCAACAGAGGCCGTCTCATATCTAACATTGGGCAGTCAACGTGCTTGTTCACAGCTACGCCAGCCCGCCGTCGGAAGTGCACATTGCTGTTATTGACAAGAATGGTAACACTGTCGGGGAGAGCAGCGGGACTTCCGACTCCCCCTTCAACTTCACCGTGTCTTCGCCCGACGCCTGGTCACCGTCAAACCCCAATCTTTACAACATTACAGTGACGATGGGCAGCGACAAAATTTCGAGCTACACCGGCTTCCGCACAATCTCTAGCGGCATGGTTGACGGAATCAAGCGCCCTCTGCTGAATGGCGAGTTCATCTTCATGTTCGGGACCCTCGACCAGGGATACTGGCCCGACGGGCTCTACACGCCGCCGAGCGTGGAAGCCATGACTTATGACCTGAAAGTGCTCAAGAACCTTGGCATGAACATGGTTCGCAAGCACGTACGACACCGCTTCTCAACTCCTCCCTGCTTCTAATCTGATTCTTGCTGACACTGTTCCAGATCAAAGTTGAGCCCGACTTGTTCTACCACGCCTGTGACACACTCGGCCTGCTGGTCATCCAGGACATGCCAAGCCTGACGGCCGACTCTTCGCGTCTGCCAAACCCCGAGCAGCAGGCCGAGTTCGAGCGCCAGCTGCAGATCATGATCCAGGAGCACAAGAGCTACACCAGCATCGTCACCTGGACCATCTACAATGAAGGCTGGGGCCAGCTCAGGAGCCCGCCATACCCGGAGCAGAACCTGGTCGAGGTTGTCCGCCAAATCGACCCTACAAGGCTCATCAATGCCAACAGCGGTTGGTACGATCACGGATTCGGCGACTACTCGGACAATCACCACTACGCCAATCCCCAGTGCGGCACGCCGTTTTATTCCCTCAACACCGGGCCATACGACAAGTCGCGCATCGGGTTGCAAGGTGAATTCGGCGGCATCGGGCACAACGTCTCCATCGAACAGTGAGTTACAGCTTTCTCTCATAAAAGTGCATCGGATGGTGAAACTAACGGGGATCACAGTCTCTGGAACGTGCAACAGGCGATCGATACCATCAACCAGACCTACGAGATCAACGAGAGTCTCGAGGCCTACAACTACCGTGGCCGAGTGCTTCTCAGGGAGTTCCGCGAGCAGGTGGAGATGTACGCGTGCAGCGGCGGCGTCTGGACGCAGACGACCGACGTCGAGGGCGAGGTCAACGGCCTGGTCACGTACGACCGCCGTGTCCTCCGGCCCGATCTGGCGCAGTGGCAGGTGGACATCAAGAGCTTGTTCGACGCCGCCCAGGCCCGGAGCGGGCCGGTGAACGGTACCATGTAAGCAGTGACGGTCGCGTGGCGGCGCTTTTTTAATTTTCGGGTTTCTTTATACAGATTTTGTGAGAGACAGTAATGCTAAGGATGGTATGTCTTCATGAACAGTCCAGTCGGGGACGAGGGCCAGATAAGAATCGTGGATTCCTCCTGATCGCTTGATGAGCAACGAACCGACCGTTTTCTTTTGAGATTATTCGCCTGCGATGTGATTGCTAACATGGCAACTCCCATGAGCCGTCGGCCGTGCTGGTAAGCGTTCCATGTGCTTGCTGGGATACGACGCAGACGTATCGGATTAAGAGCCGAAATGTTGATGCAAAACATTCGGTCCTAAATATCGTGCATCGGGACGAGGTAAAGTTAAACAAGAGAAGGTCCGGCTGGCCGGGATGTTTGGTACAGCTGGGTGCGACGTAGATTAACCTGAACTTAAGGTTGAAGTATATCGTCAGTCCCACGTCGGACGGTATTTTCACCCTGACTCAATCTGAAAAGAGATCATGCATCATTGATTTGTATATTGCCCGGCATTTTCGTTTCCAATTTACAGCTCCGTTCAATTTTCACTCTATTTTGTCCTCAAGGCGACATATAGTTACGCAGCGCACATTAGATTCCAAGCGGCAAACTCTTTTCAAGACAGCTCGGCGTGTCTCCTGGTCGCTCTTGGGACAAGGCTTATTCGACTAGGCCAACAGGCGTCTCATCCAGCAGAAAATGAGTTATCTAGTAGCTTTTGTTACGTTGGATGTATCCTGGCAATGACACTTCCTAACGAAATAATGACGCTCAATGAACATCCAGTGACTCAATGAGCTGGCGAAAGTTGGCACAGTTTATTCCGTTTCTCTTTCCTTTATTGAGCTTCTTCAAGCGAGCCAAACGTCGCACCATTCTGTCGGGAACCACATACTGGAGACCCGTCTCAGGCGATGAACACCTGTGTTTTGAGTTTGAGCTCAAAGGCAACCCGGAGGGATGGCTCGAATTGCTGAGGAGGCGGAATTGACTTTCAACTGGCATTTTTTGTATGCACGTCATGATTCATAAATCAGGCTCGAAGCGAGGTGTCTTTCCTAGCGAATGGGAGCTTTTTCTGCCCCAAGAGGTCGCGGTATTCTGCTTTGCCTTTTCCTTATACAGCATCGTTTCCCATTTGCTTTCGATACAGGTCCATCTCTATGGTCGACCACACGCGCGATATCTTGCCCTGCTCAAGCTGATACATGACATGCTCATGGAACCTGACAGGCGCGCCGTTGGGCCTCGCGCCCCCCCACTCCTTGACCGGCGTCCCCGTGAACTCCAACCTCGCCGCGATCTGCTGCGTCTCTTCATCCGCGAACAGGTCCTGGATGTCAAAGTGGAGCCCTTCGATGGCGTCCTGGCTGTCGCTGATCAGGGGTATATACTCGGCGATCGTGAGCTCGCGGTCGTTGTGCTTCAGCACCGGCTGGCAGAAGATGTCGAATTCCCGGCTCATTGTCTTGTCGTTTATGCTCTTGATGTAGCTTTGGTAAAAAGACTTGAGTTCAGCCGACGATGTAGAGAAAGGCGTCCGCCTGCTGGGCAGCGCGGAGAAGGAGGACGGCGTGGTTGGCACCGCCGTCTCTCGGTTCCGGTAGCCGTCTTCATCTCGGACGGTTTGCCAAGCGGACAGAAGATTGCCCGCGAAGTTGGCGAAGACGATTTCCTGATATTCGAACGGCTCGGAGGCCGCGGGAGTGACGCGGTTGATGAGACGCGCGGCGATGCCCGGGGTGTCGGCGTCAACAAGCATCGCATCGATCTTCACCTCTTTGGTGTCCCCGTCTCCCGCAAGGTCGTGAAGCAGGTGGTCTCTGAAACAGCCCCTAGGTAGCGACTCCCCATCGACGATGATAGCTGGCTGAAGGCGGCTCTCTAGATCCTGCCATCTCTTTGTGTTTTGATCATGGATCATGCCGCGGAAGCTGGTTTCTGGACTGCTATCGAGGGGAGCCATCATGAAGGTGAGGATTTTTCCAACAAGCCGTCAACCAAGAAGGCTTGCGCTCGTGGGGGCAACGAAGAAAAGGGAACCCGGATTGGAGGCGATGATGTTCGACGATTGACACTACATCACGCCCTTGATAAATACATGCGGAGCGGGGTTGGCCAAGGATAATACAATCAAGAGCGAGTGGGGATTCCCCTTGTGTGTGACGCACCGCAATCCGGCCGGTCGGGTGCGGAGCAAGAGGGGTTCAACAGACCGGACCGGGGCCACCCGTCCAAGGAGGTTGATCATCGCGCCGCGTCTGGGGATGCCGGCTTCTTGTATATAATTATGAGTTCTTCAGATACATTGATTGCATGGGATTAGGCCGAAAACGTCGTCATGTAGGTTGCCAGGACGGCGACATTGTGCCCGTCGCTAGCGAAACCGGGTTCGCCTCGGCGGGCCGCCGCACAAGCTTCCACTTACGAGAAGGGTCACCGACACCGAGAAGACGTACGCCAACAACTGGTCCAGCTTGAAGGGGATGCCGCTGATCTTCACCTCGTGAAGGCACCTCTCGCTGCGCGGGCGTGCTGCTGATGGCAGTCCAGCTCTTGCCCATAGTCGTTCGAACGGGGTGCTTGTCGGAGGGCCTATCGCATAGGGCGATCTCCCGCTGCTTGGAGCGCCAGCCCAAGGGCGTGGAGGCGGCGTTGTCATGGGACGGTGCGTTTTATGCTAATAGCGCACCGCGAGGCACGTCCTGGACCGTGGAGCCCTTTTTGACCATCATCTCCGGCGTCGGTCAAGACCAAGGGTTGACCCATCATCGCCACCTGTCCTCGTGGAACCGGAACCCATCGGTGCTTCGGCCGAGACCCGTCCAATCGAGCGGCACAACGTGACGGGGCATGAGAGCCCCGGACCGGCAGTTTGACGTGGGCCCTTACGGCCTGGAAAAGTCTGATAGAGAGATGGCAGAGGACGGATTTGCGAGTGACTGGAGGCCACGCTGTCTGGACTCTCGACACTCTCGAGAGTATTTTCGAAGTGCGAGGCTTTTTTTGGTGGTGGGTGCATGCATGCATGGTATTGGCTTGGCAGCTGAGCCTGAGTCGAGTCGGCGCTCCCTAAAGCGTCCCTAGCCATCGAAAGTTCCGCGAATATGGCTTCAACACAGCTGGGGTTTGATGGGCAGAGCCGGGGGGTGGGACTTCCGTCTCACTCGCAACGCGGCCACCTTTGTTGACGGCCCAAATAGACTGCATGCGGGGCCAGAGACGTCCACGATGGTGAAAACTGCGCTTAATACGCATATATGACTCGGCCGGCGGCCTCTGTCCTGCACGTCTATCGCGTCGAGTCTCGCCCCAGCCCGGCGTCTTCCTGATGGACACGTACATCCAGATATCAATGTACGTGTGCAGTGTATCCTTCTTTCCTCTCGTTTAAACGTCCAAATGGAGAGATATCGAACTGTCCACTGAGATACCCCTGCTCTCCGTGCCTCCATCAATCACCTCCCCCAAAAATGCTAGTTCACATGCATGTAGTATACGATCTTACAAGGGGCCTGCCCATCTGCCCTGGCGCAAGCACGCGCCGCTAAAAGCTGACGAGCGCTGGGAATGGGCGCCGCCATTCCCGCTTCCATCTTCCCTTGACCGTTCCTCTCGGCTCACCCCCTGAAGATCGAATGAGCTGGTCTCACCGCCGTCCCGAGCTTGCTCTCCAACATTGCCCTTTGCCATATCGCGAGACAAATGAAGGATAAAAAAGGCCGCGGCCGCAGCTTGGCTATCGGCAGAACGAACGTTCGATCTCTTCGACCAGGGGCGCCGCGAACCTTGAGGCGAACGCTGCCAGATTGGACCGCTCGCATGCAGGCCACCATCGCCACGCCGTGCTGCTTGCCAAGGGAGGAGGGGGGAGTATCGACGGTTGCGTATCCTTCCCGGATAACGCCGTCCGCGACCCCCTACCCCCCAAATGTCGACGGGGTCTTCTGCTGCTCTTTGGGGAGGACTGTGGGAAGGCCGCCCCCCTCGCACGCAGGCACGAATTCCAGGCCCGAATGGCCGTGATGCCGACATGCATGGAATGGAAGGGTGAAGGGTAGCATCGCGTAGCTTTTCTGATAAAGCCGCCTTTCGCCCTGGCCCTGTGCCGCACGGCGAGGACTTCGGCCTGGGTCGGTTATGTTTCCTCTTTCGACTGCTCGAGGCTACATGTTTGCGCGGAAGTTCTTGGATTGCATTTGTTTGCTCTGCTGCTTGGCGCACATTGTGCCACCAGTCGCTTTGGTCGCAAGAATCACTCTTTAAATCCCCATCTTGGAAGCCCGGTCTCTATTCCGCCCTTACCTCTCCATTTCTCGAGCGTCTGGTTTGCGGCGGGTGCAACGTCGCGACAGGGTACAACAAGAAACAGCCATGAGGCCATTTACAGGCACATTCCTCTCTGCCGCGGCATCTGCAGTGTTGGGCGCGTCTGTCGCCGTGGCACAGGGACTCGAGGAGGTCCTCGGCAAGCAGGCGAATCTGACGACGTTCCGCGGTCTGGTCAAGGTGCGTATGTCCAAGCACGGAGGGGGGCTATACGTTTGAGACGTATGCATCGCATGCGCACAGCACAGCAGCCGTCGGTTCTCGGGTCCTAATGTCCTTTTGGTCTCGAGACTAACAGATCGCATCCACGTTCGGTGCAGCTGACAAGGTGAGATTATAGGATCATGCAGATATGTTCTCAAAACTGCCCAAGTCGGGTGTCACGGTATGTACATCCCGCTCGCATCCCCTCTCGTTTTCCAGTCCACGGTTCCTCGCAAGGCGGGCGGACGAGTGGCGATGCCGGAGACCAGCTTCGGTTTCACTGACACGGGCAACCAGATCCTCGCCCCGAGCGACTCGGCATACCTGAAATGGCAGGGCTGGGATGCCGACAAGGACGCCATCCCGTTCGCGCTGCAATACGGCGTCCTCGGCCGCAGGCTCTCCTTTGACGCTCTGGTGCCGGGCGATTCGACCATCGAGTCGACCCTCCTCACGGACGCGCGCCTCTCCAACGTGACGGACGGCCAGCAGGTCCTGGTCACCAAGCAGCCCAACGGCGACGTCGTCGTGACGTCGGGCGTGGCGTCGCGCACCACCGCGCTCGCGACCGACATCCCCTTTGACGGCGGGCTCATCCAGGTGGTCGACAGCCTGACGGTCACGCCCGCGCGCCTCGAGACGACCGCCCGCGACGCCTACGTGGAGTTCACCTCCTTCCTCGGCGCCCTCTACGCGGCCGACCTCGTCGCCGAGTTCGCCGAGACGAGGGACGTCACCATCTTCGCCCCGCGGAACGCCGCCTTCCAGCAGGTCGCGGGCGCGCTCTCGGGCATGGGCAGGGACGCGCTCCGCCGCGTGCTGCGATACCACATGGTGCCCTCGGTCGTCGCGCAGGCGTCCTCGCTGGCAAACGCGACAAAGCTCGGCACGGCGGTCGACGGCAGGAGCGTCGCCCTGACGGTCTCCAACAACGACATCTTTGTCGACTCGGCGCGCATCATCCAGACAAACATCCTCGTCGCGAACGGCGTCATACAGATGATCGACGCCGTGCTCAACGTCGATGCCCGGAACGTCGTGCCCGACGTGACGGCCGTCTCGCAGGAGCCCGTCTTCACGATCACGGGCACGCCGCCGACGGGGACCGAGGCCCCGACGCCCTTCGCGTCCGCGCTGCCATGCACGACGGACTGCCCGGGAAGCGGCGGGAACAGGAACGGCGGTGGGGCCGGCAAGACGGCAACTGGTGGGGTCGCCCAAAGTTCTAGCACCGGGGGCGCTGCCGTAGCCCGGTGTACCGGTGGGCTGGTAGGCGCCGCCGCGGGAGTGGGATTGGGTTTGGCCGTGGGGGTGGCGGGAATGGACGTCTTGGGTGTCATCGTCTGAGAGGCGTCGGGGAGGAGCGCACGCGCAGGAGACGGAGGGAGAGTATGTGTGTGTGAGAGAGAGGGGATGCATGAAGGACGGGGAAAAGCGTGCTGCGGTCATGTCAAAGACACAGTGGGAGAGTTCAGCCGAAGAGGGGCGCGGGCTCTTTGCCGTCTGCAGAGATGGAGCGACGGCGCATCGTGCCATCGTGTGGGTGGGAGAGGAGCGGATGTTGAGATACCCGGACACACGAGATCGAGTGAGCGGACAGCCGAGCGGCTGGCTACTAATCTGTTACGGAGTCCTTCGTCTGTGTGATGCTATTTTCCCCCTCCTCTCTTCTCTTCCAGAAGTACCTCTTCCGTGTAATGGGCTCGCTTTCGTGTATAGAAGACGAAAAAAGACCGGCCCTCGAGTGTCCCCCTCTATGAGCCAAGAGGCTGGCTGAGTGAGCGGTCACTCACTGATCGGCTACGTGTGCCGCTAATAGTGCGCCTCCCAACCAAGTCCGACCTTGCACCGCACGACGAGACCGAGAGTTTTGCTGTTTTTACCCTTTCTCGAAAGCTTCTCTTGAATGTACACCTCAAGCGGGGAGGAAAGCCAGGGAAGCAAAGAAGCCACTTCCGCGGCTGCGGGGTAGAGAACCCTGTCCCAAACTGCTGAGTTCAATGTTGTTGGCCAAGAACAGCACGACGCTTCAACAAGGAGCGGTTCTCGTGGCACCCATCCATGCGCTCTTCTGACCGTGCTTCCTCCCAGAGCCCTCCGTCGTGGTTGACTTAGACTCGGGGTTTGGCGGTCGCCGGCGTAGTGGGTGTCTCTTTACATACACAGTCGGTAGCAATTGTTGTTAAAGAAGCGAAGGGGACCGAGCCATGGTTGCGAGGTCGGACATGTCCCCTCCCCTCCCCTCAGCTGGTTTGCCATTTCACCGTAGGGCTGCCAAGCAAAGGTTCGGCTACGGGCCGGCGAGGCAATAAGAAGCTTTCACGGCCGCGGGGAAGGACGACTAATACCGGCAGGTGGCCAGAGACGAAGCTCTGGAACAAAAGATGGTGGGAAAGGGAGGGGAAAGCCGCGCGACGAGAGAGGCCACAAGACGAAAAGCAATGACTGTCGAACGGCTGTTTAACCGAGATCTTCGAACCCAAGGCCGGGAGATAGCCTGTTAGAGCACCACGCTGACGGTAGGTGTGTGTGTTTGTGTGTGCGTGTAGCTATGTGTGCGCGCGAGAGAGAGAGAGGGAGAGAAAGTATGTGCTTGTGTGAGTGTGTGTTGGCTTGGCTATCAAGGATGGCCTATCCGGATCTTCAGACGTACATAACCTCTGGGGAGGCGCCGAAACAGGAGCCCAATCAACGCCAAGACCATGGTTACTACGCTGTAGTGCTGGTTCTTTAAGCTCTTGAGTCGCTCCTCGATGGCTCCCGCCCGCTAGGCCCATCCAAGACGTGCTAGGCCCGTCCGGAGAGTGCGACGGGCACAGATTTGGCGTCTGTGAAGGGGGTTCCCCTTGCACGGAGCCAAAGTTTAAATGTAGTAGCGGCGGGGGCGGATCTAGGGGGCGGAGGCTTATCTGAGTACTGTGAGGGTTGTCGTGTTTCATGATGGCTTCAAGATTTGTGAGCGCACACCCCCCCCCGTGTGTGGGAGCGCCAAGCAAGCGTAGGACATTCCGACCGCCAAGAGCAGCGGAGAGAAGTGATGCGAGAGTCCTGCGTGTTTTGCAACACTTACCCGACTTTGGACCGTCTAGTCTCGATGGAACGATACGATGACCCGAAGAGGACAATGCAGCTCTTATAACCCCATGTGCTCGTCGATCCCGCCCTCGCCTGGTGGGACCTCTTGAGTGTTCCCCCTCAGGCTTTGGCGTAAGTATCTTCGTGCAGGCCCCGACTTCTGTCCTTTGCTTTCCCGTCTTGTTCTCTCTTTCTTGAGACCCTGAGCTGGCCTCGTAGAAAGCTGTGCTATCCATTCTGTCCTGTTCCTTTTCCTTTTCTTCTTTTCGTTCCCTCTTCTCGTAATAGATCCAACACAGGCGCGAGGAAAAGGCCACATACAAGAGCAAAGAGAGCCTATATCAAGAAAGAATCAGAGGAAAGCCAGCAGGGACAGGATGAGATTCACGTTGTGGCCCCTGGCCGCGGCCGCTGCCGTGTTAGCCGTGCCGGCTCCTCAGCAAGGCCAGCCGACAACAACCTCATCAACTACCGGCACACCGACGGCGCCGACGCCCAGCGGAACGGCCCCTGGCGGCGCCAACAACGCCTGCGCCCAGATCCAGCCCAAGATGAAAGAGTTCCTCCAGGCTAACCCGAAAGGTATGTGATTGGGAGAAGCCATGTTGAACAAGTGTGGTTCAGACAAGAAGGGGAGGGGGGGTATTGGTGGAACCATTCCGTACTCCCACTTGGGGGCTTCATAAACGTGTCTTAATCGGCTAGCTAACTTATCCATGTAGGACCTCCCCAGGTCCCTGCGCAACTGGCGTTCGATTGTCTCCAGTCGGTGCCGAATAAGCCCGGCCCGGCCAAGGAGCTGATCACGAGTCTGAAGGCCTACGTTCAGTGGCAGTCGACCCTGTCGTGGCTCAAATCGCCGCCGGCGTCCTATATGTTGCCGGCCGTCGACATCGAGGGCGGCCTTGATGAAATATCTGGAAAGGCCGAGGCAGGCCAGTACAAGAGCGAGTACGAATTCCAACTTGCCGTCTTCAAGTTGATCGCTTCGGCGCACGACGGCCACTTTGCCTTCCGCGGCGACGTCTTCAAGGGCTTCAGCTTCCGCAACAGCCTCGCCGCCGACATCGTCTCCGTCTCCCGCGACGGCGTCGAGATTCCCAAGCTGTACCACCTGTGTGAGTCCTCACGGAAAACAACACCCCCTCCCCTAGTATGGCACCGGACGGACACGTGCTAATCCCTCTGGAACGTAGCGCAAATCAACAACGACACCAACGCCCCGGCAATCGTCAAGATCAACGGCAGAGAAGCCGTCTCGTACATCGGCGACCTCAACCTGAAGTTCAGCGGCTTCCAGGACCCCGACTCTCAGTGGAACTCCAACTTCAAGTCCTACGCGTCTAACCAGAGCTTCCTCGTCGTCGCTGCCTCCCTCGCTTTCCAGGGCAGCAAGGTCACCCTCACCTACGACAACGGCGACGAGCGGTCCCAGGACAGCTTCGCGCTGGTCCGGGCGGGCGCCAACTTCACCGGCGTCAACAGCGGCGAGGACTACTACAACCGGTTCTGTAACCCAGACAACGCGCCGAAGACAACGCCGTCGATGCCGCCCGGCATGATGCCGAACCAGACGAACCCCAGGCCGAGCAAGCCCAACCTGCCGCCTCCCCCGCCGACCATTCAGGGCTACCCCTTCCCCGTCGTGCGCGACAGCGGCGCCAACACCACGTCCGGCTACTTCCTGAACGGCACCGGCTATGACGACGTTGCCGTGCTCTCGGTCCTGTCCTTTGCGTCTCCCGACCCCCAGACCATCGACGCCGTCGAGTACTTGACCAACTTCCAGAGCACTGTGGCCGAGTTCCTGGCCAAGAGCAAGGAGGCAGGGAAGAAGCGTCTCGTGATTGACGTCGCGGCCAACGGCGGTGGCTTCGTCATCGCCGGCTACGAGCTGTTCGCCCAGGTATGTCAACGTTCTAGAGGGGAGCTTTCTCCTTCTCCTTCTTTTCGATCATTCCCCTTTTCGGCGACACAAACTCACCCCTCATTTCCAGCTTTTCCCCGAAGTCAGCCGCTTCCAGGCGAACAACATGCGCTTGGCCGAGGGCCTCACCAGCCTGGCTCGCCTCTCGGCCGGTATCCCTGCCAATTTCACCCCGACATCGCCCCAGCAGCGGGACGCCATCGAGGACCTGAGCGGCAGCTCGATCGTCAGCAACCTCATCCCCGGCGGCGTTTTCACCCCGGACGGCAAGATCTTTGATACAGTCGACCAGATCCTGGCCCCCGTCTCCCTGAACGGCGACAGCTTCACCGCCTACCAGCAGGCGCCCCTCAACGGGACGGACCCGGCCTTCAACCTCACCGGCGTCGGCAACCGGTCCAACCCGCCCGGCCGCGTCTTCGACCCCGAGAACGTCGTCATCTTCACCGACGGCACCTGCGGCTCCACTTGCACCATCTTCTCCTACCTCATGATCCTGCAGATGGGCGTCCGCACCACCGTCATCGGCGGCCGCCCCACCACCGGCATCATGCAGTCCGTCGCCGGCGTCGAGGGCGCCCAGGTCTTCTCCTTCAACGACATGACGGCTGACGCCAGGGCCATCCTCGACCTCCTCCCCCAGGACCAGCGGGAGGAGGTCATGACCGGCGAGATCGGCGAGCTGGCCAAGGGCTACGTCCTCAAGCGCGCCACGACCCCCGGCAACGCCGGCGCCATCAACGCCAAGAACGCCTTCTCCATGTCCGACGCCAGGACGCCGCTCCAGTTTCTGTGGGAGCCCGCCAACTGCCGCATCTTCCACACCCGCGAGTCGCTCTTCCAGCCCGAGGTCGCGTGGAAGCGCGTCGTCGACGCGACCTGGGCCAACCCCATGCAGTTCTGCGTCGCCGGCAGCCAGACCCCGGTGAAGAAGGACGTCGATCTGGACCCGTTGTTCAAGAAGAGTCAGAACAACACGGGCCTGCCCAGCGCCGCACCCGGGGGAGCGTCCGCCGCCGGCCTGAGACTTGCCGTCCTCCTGACGGTGCTCGCGGCCGCGATGCTGAGTCTATAGTGGCTTTGAGGATGCGCTTCTGCTGGTTTCAAAATAAAGGCGGTTCAAGTTACGGTAGCTGGCGAGGAGAAGGAAGCTGGTTCCACGACGGGGGGATACACGACACCTCTTTGGTGGCGTCTGATACCACGATTCTATGATACTTGTTGCTCATGACATGTGATATGAACTGAGCAAACGGCCAATCTATTATCGCAGTTAGGAATAATAGTACCACTGGGTCCAAGTAGCAATGTATGAGGGGATTGATAAGGAGGACTGCTGCGTAAAGCGCCCAGACCTTTTCTCGACATTCTTGTCATGGTTTAGATTCATTTGGAGTTAAACGGGATGTCGGCGCAAGGGATTGCCATAGACCACATCCTTCGGTTCAGGAAGTTGTGTCAGGCTTACTTCAATATGAATATTATTCTTGCATTTAGTCAAATTTGAATTCAATCTGCTTAATTTGAGCAATCGGCACTATCCAAATGGCAGTACTGACCCGTGATTCGTGATTTGATTCATGACCATCAGAAGGAGCTTTGCCTCTTCTAGAACGGTAGCTGCTAGACCATAGTCTTGCTTCAACCGGTCACGGGTACAGGGAAGCCTGCAGACCGTATTCGAACAATAACATGTAAAACCACAGATAACTTAACCTCGAGCTTTACCATCATGCTGTGGAGAGGAATGTAGACTTGGGAATGCCCAGGCCACTCATTTGGTAAGCCTATCTCCAAACTAGACGGTCATCTGGCTATGAGCCCATCCAGTAAGCCCATTTTTGGGTTTTGTAACCTGACCCGGGCGTGCCGGGAAACCAGGTGCCAGCTCGACGGAACCTTCCCAGCTTCCATACTCCGAACCCACGTGTCCAGGAAGCTAATTGCGTTTCATTGCTGTCCAAAGTAGGTATCAACGCTTCTTTTTTCAACACTGAAAAGTTGAGACGCAAAGTTTCATGACATCACTATTCGTTCTTCGCAAGGATGTGTCAATTCCGGTGTCGGGATCTATGCCGCGAGCCGTGTTTCGAGAGTCTATCGGCATCTGCCGACGCGCCGCAACTTACGGAACTCGCGGCAAGGATGCCCCCTTGTGTATCTTTCAAGCTGGTCTGAAAAAGCCGTATGGTATACACTGTCAGCTGACTTGGCCTTTGAGGCAGTGTTCCGGAATCGTTTCTCGTTCTGCGGACCAATCGACCAAGCATATGAATTCAATTTTGTATCTATGGTCGAGTAGGATATCGTCATGGAAGAGAAAAATACACCGAACACAATCTAATCGATACAAACGATAAGCCGGTAGCTTGCCGAGTCCCAATACACAGCCCAAGCAGACCGTAAAAAAGCCTACGCCTCCACCGGGAAGGCGGCCGTGAAAGCTGCAAGGCCGCAGAGCCACGCGCCGCCGTACATCAAGTACCGAACCCTGTGCAAGCGGTCCCACTTCTCGATCAACTTCCCAGACTTTCTCCTGTCCAGCTCCGAGAGCGCGACCTTGTCGTCCAGCGTGATCAGCGCCTTGTTGGTCGGCATGATGACCATGGCGGTGTAGGGCAGGCTGGCGATGCTGCAGAGCGCGGACATGATGGCGAGCCTCCGCGAGACGGGCGATTCCCCCCAGGCGAAGGCCCCGAGGTGCAATGCCGCCGTCAAGCCGGTGCCGACGATCACGTATGTCTGACCCCCCACCGTCAAGATCGCCCAAGTCAGTCGATATTCTTTTTCTCTCGAGGCGGACATGAGAGCGCGCTCTGCTAAATGAGCGCCCCCCATCCCCGCGACGGCAGGTAGGGCATTGTGAGACTCACCGTAGCCTCATCAAAGAAGAGCCTCCACACTCTCACTTTCTGCTTTGCGCTCAGCGAGCTCGTGCCCAGCTGGTCCCTAACGATAGGCAGAGGCCCGGCAAGGCTGAGTCCGACGTTGCCGAAGAGCAGGGATGACGTAACGACGAGGCCGGCGCCGAGGGCATATGTGGCCGGCGGTGCCCTGCCGAAAGCGGCGATGTAGGCTGTTACGGACATGGTACGAATATCTCCTTCTCTCTCTCTCTCACTCTCTTTCGACCCCGCGGCGGCCTCGTCGAGTCTGCGATATCAGGCGCGCGCTGCTTGCAGTCGGGCGGCGACTTGAAATGGGCGCGTGGTTGCTGGTCAGTGCACAGACGGTGATGTGATGAAGGGAGGCTCTGTGATTGTTGTTGGGTTCTCTTCCCCCCTGAGATGTGGTAACCAGCCCTCGGAGAATGGACCACGCTTGTCCCGACGCGGGATGGAGGCTGTCTGTGTCTCACCTCCTCAACACAAAAGCAGAGGCCGGTCACCTGGACGGATCAGACTCTAAGCTAACTCTCTGTGGCTTACTCCATACGCCTCGTCGGCTTAGTCTCTTGGCTTGGACCTGAATTCTCGGTAACATTTCACATCATCAACACCTTACAATTCTATCTCGCCATATATAAGGCAGGAATCGATGATCAACCTGGAATGATGGTGGTTAAATTCCTACTGTAGATATCAGGCCCGAGATTGAAGGTAAATGTCTCAGCAAACATGCCACAGATTTGACGAATTGTGCAATATAGGGGAAAATGTGACATGGGGGTAGCAGGCTTAGGGAAGCTGGCGACCAAATATTATCTGACAAGGCGCCCGGTGAGCTCCCTGTCAATAACGTGACTTGCACTTATACTTTCTTCGAGTCTCCATGGAAAACGAGCTGTTGGCACTCCGTACCAGTTCTGCTTTCACTTCAACGTAAGACGGTAGAGCGATGCACCAAGAACTGTAATCTTAGCTACTCTTGAGATTGACCTAAAGATGAACAGTGAGTAATAATCACTTCAAAGTTAGATTCGATGTCACCAATAAATACCGCTAGAATAACTATCCTAATGTCAAGGCCTTGGATCTCAGAGGGCAGGGCCTTGGTATCAAGGAAGTCAAATTCTTCCCGCTGGCAGTGTCTATTGCGACCACAGCATAAAATTGTGCGAAGCAGAAGCAGCGGGAACTTATGATTTTATTGATTTGATGTTCCCACGTAGGTGAGATACTCTTAATCTTAATAACTCGGGCCATACATAGTACGGCAATTATCCAGCCTCACCGACAAGTTACATTACGCCTTCAAGGTCACATGTTCATTTCACACAATTGAGAAGATAGAGGGAAAGAGGAATATAACCGAGGTCTGAGTATCTAGTCTGTAACCTACGTTCCTAATCAATAGGTTATCGTACGGTCATATGGTGTCGTTATTTCAACATCATGTCTTATTAGTTAGTCCACTAGAAGACATTTGAGTTTCTTAGCTAACTATAAAAACCATCTGCCTAATTATATAACTTTAAAGCTTTATACGGTCTTATAGATATAAAGAGAAGAATTTAATATTGTGAGGGCGCGGGATAACTGGCAACCAAGGCCAATACGTAATCAAGACTGCCGTCAGCATTACAATAGCACAGTCATTACCGTAGTCATACAATAACAGGCAACAAGCAATACACACAGTCGTTACTGATATATCGTACTTTTATTTAAACCCATATATACCACTATTCTTAGGATTTCTCTGTCACCTTTAGCTCTTTTTCGTTTCTTTTAATTAGATCTGAGAATCGAATTCTCTACCGTTTCGTGTATATTTCATTGGCATCTGAAAAGGTTGTGAGGTCGGGGTGGTTTCTGCCTTTGTTTTTCTCCTCCTTCAGACCAGTGACCTTCACGCTTCCTCAATATCTGGAAATCTTTCTTCACCTGGATTTTTAATCTTATCGACTATGAAGTTTAAGCCGTCTAAGTAACTCCAGTCGTTGTTGTAAGAATACCGGTCATTGAATACAACCCATGCTTTTTCTGAAAAGCAGTATTAATTAGCTTTTATTGTTTAATGAAACTCAAGTAACTGTTACTTACGAAGGTCGACAATACGTGTAGTTGCTAATTGGCTAGTCCTTCCGCCGTAAATAAGTTTTTGATCCGGTCGTGGTTGCCATAAGTCTTTTCTTTGTATTAAAGACTTTGTTTCCTGTGCCTTCTTTGGATCATCATCAGGATTCAAGGGTACCTCGGTCCATTTGAAGTCGTAGACATTTCCAATGAATGTAATAGGTGCGTTCCACTTTGCTCGTTGGGTTACTGATCTGCCGACTAAAAGCCTTACATGAGAACAGCCTAGCTTGCTTTTTGATGGGCTGGGCTCTTCCTTCGGTTTGGAAATATGATCACAAACTAGGAAGTAGTAAAACTGGTTCAACTCGAATGTGACCCCTGCTGTACGTGCTGCTCTTTGCGCCTGTATAAAAGATTCTGTTTTCTGCCCAAAGCGGCGATAAAGAGCATTTGGAGGATCCTTTAGCAAAAAAGAAGGATTGTTAGGTGCCGCAATTGAGGAACCTAGCCATGAGGCTAAGTAGAATAAGATTAATAGCATCTTAGGCCAATACTAGTACGGATAAAGAAGATATGGAAAGATGTTCAGATCAAGCTTTGATTCTGGTAAAGAACCTTATATAATAACTTAGCCTGACCTAGGTGATAAGTTGAGAGCTATATGTTATAAGCAGATTAGGGTAGCTAATTTTTAGCATAGAGTAAAAGCTTCAGTAATAATACTTAATTTTTATTCTACAAAAAAGTATGTTTTATTAAATTAATTAATAGAACCCTGTCTCACTCTAATATTGCCTGTGAATAGTAACCTCTAGGACACTTAGGGATCTAGTGACAAGGGGCAGAATCTTACTGCACAAAGTGCTAATAATATTAGCACTAGCGGCCTAAGGCGGCATGTTGTTGAAGTATGTATACGCCGCGATAATAATCCTTGTTCAATTGATTGATGATGTGTTACGCGTATTTCGCGCTGGTAAAGGCGACATTTTGCCAGCGGCAGTGCCCAATTCGGCTCCTTGATCCACCAAGTCCCACGCGGCCAATAGACTTTCACAGGTTACGCTTTGCCCTTGCAGCAAACGCGCGAAAGAAAAGAAAAGAGCCAACGTCGTACGGAGTACGGATAGACGAACCAGAGCCCGGAAATGGCGGTAGCAACTGACGGGGGCATACGCGAGCGCGCCGTATTCGAAAGGCGGCACAGCCCGGTTCCCAAAGACTCCAGTCTTGTTTGCTGCCGGTGCGGGGTTTGAGTCATGGGAAACAAGCCAAGCCAAGTCTTGGGAGAGGACCTGTCACAAAGCATTGTATCATGCCGACTCAGGGCCAAGAGAAGATGAACGAAGGAAAGGAGTGCAGGTACTTTGACCAGGTCATGATGCAGGGCACATTTCCCTCTAGCGCAAGGCACCAAGAGAGAGAGTGTGTGTGAGAAGGAGAGAATGTGAGAGTCATGTACGTGGGTGGGCGGTAAAATGTGCCCCTGATTTCTTCTCGATGCGCTCGAATGGGAGGGCGTCGTCAGCCTATTCGGAGTTCGGTAATGGATGGTGTCGGTGGACTCCCTCCGGGACGATATTATCAATGTGATTGATATTATCCTAGACCAAGCCCGGGAACATTCTCCAACTTCCCCTCATTCCAAACTCTTCGCCCCCCCCGGCCCGCCCCCTCACGGGAAGCACATCAACCATCATCCCGAACCTTTTCTCCCCCGCATCTCTCGAGAAACAAGAGTCGAACCACTAGTAGTTCCCGCGGAGACGACTGACGCTATTCGATATCAACCGGTGGCCGATGTAACGCTGTTCCTTTGTTTCAACCGTCCAATCCCGATCCCCGTCGCCTGATCAGATCCTTGTATTTCCACCCTTGGACGCACGCGAACACGCAAAACCCAGGACTTCGACCGAGGCCGAGTGCTGTGCGCACCAAAAGGCTGTAGAATCCTGGGGGAGGGGTATGAAGTCGCGCCTCGAGGAACCTTGGCCTCGGTCCTGAAGCCACCGACATAACACAAGCTCTCACGAACGCCGGTATTCCGCCGTCTGGGCAAAGACGCTCGCGCCGAGTGGCATGCTTGGATTGCCGAGGGTTTCATTGGATATACGAACAAGTGAGCGTCCTCAATGGGACGGTTGGATGGATGGCCTGCAATTGACTGGTCACCCGCACGAAAAGAGAGAGAGAGTGAGAGAGAGAGAGAGTAAAACGAAACCCCGTTTCTCCCTCCCACCCTTCCTCATGCTCCTCCAGATGACTAGATCTATCTCACATTGTCCAATTGGCATTACTCGATGATGGTACCACTTCCCCGAGCCATTGGGTCTGCCTGACTTGGATCATCTCACCCTGCAGCTACTTAACTTCAGACGATTATAAAGTCGTCACCCCTCCGCAGCGCAGCTGTTGGTTTCCTCTCTCTCACTTCCTTGACACCCCTCGCGTGATTGCAACCCTCCCTCCAGATCTCAGGTAACCGGGAAGCAACATGGTGTCACTCAAGTCGGCCTTCCTGGCCGCCACCTACGCGGTCTCGGCTGCTGCCGTCGACATCACCGTCAAGTCCTCCGGCGGCAATGCCACCAGCGGCCACCAATACGGGTTCCTCCACGAGGTTCGTCCTCTTTCCCGTGTTCTGCTCACTTTCAAGTAGTTCGCTCTACTCTAACAGATCCTCTTTTTCTTTTTTAGGACATCAACAACTCTGGCGACGGCGGCATCTACGCCGAGCTGATCCGCAACCGGGCTTTCCAGTATAGCGACGAGTTCCCCGTCTCCCTCGCCGCCTGGCACCCGGTCAACGGCGCGAATCTGGCCCTCAAGACCCTCTGTCAGCCCCTCTCCAGCGCCCTCCCCGTCTCCGTCCAGGTCTCGGGCGGCAACGGCTCCGGCTCCGGCGCCATCGGGCTCAAGAACGACGGCTACTGGGGCATGGACGTCAAGGTGCAGAAGTACACCGGCTCCTTCTGGGTCAAGGGCGCCTACGACGGCGTCTTCACCGCGTCCCTGCAGTCAGCCCTGACCGACGACGTCTTCGGCTCTGTCGAGATCCAGTCCAAGGCCAAGGCCGACGAGTGGGTCGAGCACGAGGTCGAGCTCGTCCCCGAGAGGAATGCTCCCAATAGCAACAACACCTTTGCTATCACCTTTGATCCCGCGGTATGCCCCTTCCGACAGCCCAAATCTCCCCTTGTTATGCCACATCTGCTGACCTCTTCCTCTCAGGGCACTGCCAATGGCTCGCTGCATTTCAACCTGATTAGTCTGTTCCCTCCCACGTACAAGGGTCGTAAGAACGGTCTGCGTATCGATATTGCCGAGGCCTTGGCCGGTCTGCATCCGGTAAGAAGCCCCCCTGACCCTCTTTTGGGCCACGTTCTAACAACCAAACAGAGCCTACTTCGCTTCCCCGGCGGTAACATGCTGGAGGGACTGAACAACAAGACCCATTGGGACTGGAAGGACACCCTCGGGCCCCTCAAGGACCGCCCCGGATTCCAGGGCGTCTGGGGCTACCAGCAGACACACGGCCTAGGCCTCGTCGAGTACCTCGAGTGGGCCAAGGACATGGACATGGACGTCGTCATCGGCGTCTGGGCCGGTCTCGCCCTGAACGGCGACGTGACCGCCAAGGAGGACCTCCAGCCCTTCATCGACGACGCCCTCGACCAGATCGAGTTCATCCGCGGCCCCGCCGACTCCAAGTGGGGCTCCCGCCGCGCCGAGTTGGGCCACCCGGAGCCTTTCACGCTCGAGTACGTCGAGGTCGGCAACGAGGACTGGCTCGCCGGTTACCCCGGCGGCTGGGAGTCGTACAAGGAGTATCGCTTTCCCATGTTTATGGAGGCCATCCTGGCCAAGTATCCGGACATCACCGTCATCTCCTCGGGCGCCACCTCGGACGCCGACGGCTTCGACATCCCCGCCCCGGCCATCGGCGACTACCACCCGTACCGCACCCCCAACGCCCTCGTCGAAGAGTTCGACCGCTTCGACAATGACGTCGGCCACATCGTCGGCGAGGTCGCCGCCACCCACCCCAACGGCGGAATCGGCTGGGAGGGCAACCTGATGCCCTTCCCCTGGTGGATCGGCACCGTCGGCGAGGCCGTCTCCCTCATCGGCTACGAGCGCAACGCCGACCGCATCCCCGGCACCTTCTACGCCCCCGTCCTCCGCAACATGAACCGCTGGCAGTGGGCCGTCACCATCGTCCAGTTCGCCGCCGACCCGGCCATGACCACCCGCTCCACAAGCTGGTTCGTCTGGGAGCTCTTCGCCGCCCACCCCCTGTCCGAGACCCTGCCCACCGTCGGCGAGTTCGGCCCGGCCTACTGGGTCGCCGGCAAGAACGAGGCCAAGGGCAGCCTGATCTGGAAGGGCGCCGTCTACAACACCACCGACAGCGCCGACGTGCCCATCAACGTCCAGTTCGAGGGCGTCGCCGCCGGCACGACGGCCTCGCTGACCGTCCTGACCAACCCCAGCAGCGACCCGTTCGCGTACAACGATCCCCACACCGGCGTCAACGTCGTCGCCAGCAACACCACCACCGTCACGGCCAACGAGGACGGCGTCTTCGCCTTCAGCCTGCCCGAGCTCAGTGTCGCCGTCCTTGACACGGAGGGTTCCGGCGGAGCGAAGCAGGCCGCCCGGGCTGTCAAGAGTTTCCGTGCGTAGGAAATGATGGTCGAGGGCTTGACGAGTTGACGGCTCGCTTCACAGTTCATGTGACTGTCGATGAAAAGTTTGACAGAATAGTAGTAATGTAGTTAAATGTCCTAATATCATCATTGTCCCCCCGCCCCCCAAGCTGAGAAACTGTGTGCACATCTCTCGTATTGGCTTCAGGCTGGCCTACCTCTACCTTCTTCCACTGCCAAGAGTTTGTTCGTCATGGGATCAAACTTGACTTGCCAGCGCACTTACACTGGTATTTATGTGTCGTACTCTGGCTGGTCTGATGTACTGTCGCTGATATATTGCGGCAATTGACTCGCCACTGCATTTAGCCAGGTAGTCCCTGTTAGCGTCACAGAGTATCTAATTCCCCAGGACCACGCGAGGGAGGGCACATTGTCGCAAACCATGCGCGTGATTCCCATCAGATCGGAGCACAATTCTTCTTTTTGACGGGTGGCGAGACCCCTGCCCGACACCCGTTAGGTTGGAACCGAGCTGCCAGTAAGTCAGCCGTGCTGGCGGGCAAGGCTACATAGAGACTGAGAATGACGAGGATGAACTTTATATTGAAGGTAGTGACTTTGAGGTGGATCAGTCAAAGTTGTAAATGATGATGCAGGCGTAATTCTGCCCTATACCTGCATACGGCTGGAACTTGGGTTTGGACATTGCTTGGTGTCCGCAAGGGTGAGGTTCAGACGTTAAACTGACGAACTTCCCGATTCGGATTCCAAGTTTGTGTCAATTGTGAACAAAGCAAAGGGATAGATATAACATCTAAACATTTGATCCACAACCAGGACGTTGCATGTTCAACCATTCGGTCCAAAGCCAAGCAGCAGATTGTTCCAAATGTCTCAAATAGTATGATTCAATGAGAATATCTGGATCTGTATCTTTCACCGTGCGTCCACTCAACCGCTGAGAGTATGCGCAATTCACCTTGCGTGGTTTATGCAACAGTGCATACTTGACGTTCTTCACGTCTATCTCAGGAGCTAATGATTCCGTTGTTCAGCTATCCCCGGCTGACAACTAGCATTCGTCGTCTTCATTTCCAAACATGTCGTAGGCCTTGACCTGTGTCTGATCCGATGGCTCTTGGGGGCTGGTCAAGGAACATCAGAAACTGGTTCCTGCATGTCAGTCGCGTGCCCCATCGCTTGGAGAGGCGCGCGGCCTGTAATTTCTCTTCGCTGGATAACTCGAGGGCCAAGTAAGATAGGGATCGTACCGCAATATTCAGTTATCTATTTCTCTAGTGTTGCCCCAGTTTTCGCTTCTCCGTCTTTGGTTTTGTTGTCGGTCTAGGCTTCGCAACTAACTTCGGGCCTATCTATCCGTATACCTTTCTCTGCTATGTACCCATACGTTCTCGCCATCCGAGTATTCCGTCTTCCGGTTCTTTGCTCGTGTGCGCAACACTTCAACTCCTGTATAATAAGGTTTTCTCTTGCAAGGTAGCTATGCGCTCATGAAACCTATCAGCATCAGCAGCGAGTATGTTGTTCCACTATTTTAGGACCCAGGTTTGTATCTTCGTTTCGTATACGACTACTACATGGGTTAGTTGCAACACAGACATGACTCGGATATACTGGGCATCCAATGCTAACTAACGAATCTGCCGGGGGGGAATCTTCAGACATAGTCAGTAAGGCAGTCCTGGGGGCGGTTCGTTCCGAGACTGAAGGTATGCCAAAGTTAAACTACTGCATGAACCGGCGTTCCCGCAACCCTCGGAAGCGGAGAACCATTTGCTCGGGATACAGTATTGTGGCACCCATTTCCTCGGGATATTGAGGATATTGATGCGTTGCAACGGTGGGAAAACTCAAAAGAATAATACATATAAATACGGGTGCATATCGGCTGTACAGCATCCTCCCCGTGGCCCACCTAGATACGTCCAACGTAAATCGTATTGAAGCTTCCTGTTTCGCTTTTCGTCCAACGTCTCTTTTTCGTTCATCCCTCGATCACGAAGCGTTTGCATAAAACAAAATAAACAAGAGAGTCACGATGCTGTCCAAGACCGCCATCGTCATCGTCGCCCTGGCGCAGTTCGCCCTCCCCGCCGCCGCCTCGTTCATTCTCTGCAGCGGCGCCCCCCTCGGCGGCGGCTGCCCCGCAGACAAGGGAACCCAGGTTGCCGTAAGTCTCGCGAAAGTTTCCACTTTAAAGAAGAAGAAAAGAACAGAAAAGAAGGGGGGGCTGTGCCGTGTCCTCCTCGGGCTGTGTGCCGTTGAAAGAGCTGCCGCGTGCTGACTTTTCCGGGTTCTTTCCCGACGCAGTGCGCAAACAGCTGCTCCGACTGCGCGCAGTGCTTCCCAGGCGCGAAGGACCAGAGCGCGACGTGCTGCCAGCAGTCCGACGGGACCGTCAACGTCTTATGCTTCCGGACGGGCAATCCCACCTGCTAAGCGGCGGCGCGGAAGGACAGGGAAGCAGGAATGTACAACCGCGAGAGGGAAAAGGTGGTAACTCAACATGGGGGGGAGGGAAGACAGTCATCAGCTACGGCGCAAATAAGCCATGTACAGGACTGCAGCTTTTTGCAACTTCGGTCGAACATGTGCTTAGAACAAAAAGAAACGGACGAATAAACCTTGTGTATAACCAGCACGGTGCAAACTCTTGATTTGCCGACACGACGCAAAGACAAACCCGGCAGCGGGGAACATACTCGTGCGAACGAATATGTCTGGTCTTGCTACGCCTTGTCAACCCCGCGGGGTCCATCTGCCATGAATTACATGTTGGCATCGTAACCCTACATCAGCGGCCACGCGGATATGAACAAGTTCGCCATGGAGCGTCACTAAAAACAGCATGCGGGACTGGCTACAGAGAAAGTCGCCCCTCCCAGAAGCCGGGCGAATCAACCCATCTAGAGCAAACAGCCAACTTTTCGGTCCAATTCTACAGTTTCTCCCTATATACTTTGTCCTAACTGAACCCAACCCAATCTTCGTCAGAAGACCACTTCCACGACGTTGAAAGCAGAATCCCGGAGCTGCCCCCCCTAATCAAACAATCATTCTCCCCCTGAGAGGCCCGGGTACGTCAGGTTGTACGAGGCGACGCCCTTGAGGACGTTCCCGACCCCGGGGACCTCGCCGTCCCCGCCCTGCATGATGGCGGCGTAGTTGTCGATCATCAGCTGGATGCCCGAGTCGAACCCCCGCCCGTCGAACACACAGTGGCCGCCGTCGGGCGTGTTGTCCGCCGTCTGGAGCTTGTCGATCTCGTCCGTCTTGAGCCCCTTGTCCTCGAGCATCGCCTTGTACGCCTCGATCGCCTCCGGGATCGACATCATCAGGCCCTTCTGCTCCTTCTGCGTCGACTGGTAGTGGATGGGCGTGCTCGTCAGCGCGCTGGCCGAGTCCTCCGACACCTTGACGCGCGGCTCCATGGCGCCGCAGCCCAGGAACACGCCGCTGCCGGCGAAGTTGCCGATGTGGGCGGGGATGAAGTAGCCCGACAGCAGCAGGGAGCCGCCCGAGATGCCGGTGAAGTAGACGTTGGACGAGTTGAAGGCCAGGTACTTTGGCAGCACCTGCATGACGAGGTCGTTGACGGCTTTGGCGTGGGCCACGCCGTCGACGCGGCCGAGGCCCATGCCGCCCCCCCACCGGAGGTTGTCGTCCGGCGCCAGGACCGCCACGCCGGCCAGCCCGTTCTTGACGCCCTGGTTGGGCATCTGGAAGAAGGACTCGCCGCCGTCGCCGTGGAGCAGCACGTTCAGCCCCAGGTCGCCCGGGGCGCCCGTCGTCTTGCCGCCGCCGGGGACCTTGCTGGCCGTGGTGAACTCGCCGGCTGGGCCACTCACGCGGAAGCGTATCTTTAGGCCACTGATTTTTTGGGTTTCCTCGTTAGCTTTCCGCGAAAACTAGCTTGGAAAAAGGGGTGGGTGGACTCTCGCCCCATGACTGCATGACGAGGAGAACGGGGAAAAGTACTCACTTCACAGACTCAGTGGTGTCCAAGATGACGGAGGAGCCATCTTTGGCCTTTGTCATCCCCAGCGGCACTCTGTTGGCTGCCTCGGCTGGAGTCTCATCCCTTGCGTGCACAGGGGTCGACTGAGGGAAACCCTGGACGCCGCCGAGCAAGGAGGCGAACAGAGCGGCGCAGGCGGCCGTGAGGTGGATCGGGGACTTCATCTTGAACGGAACCTTAACGCTCGAAGCTTGCGTGCCTTTGCTTGAGAGGATGAGATGTGCAAGAGAGGAGTGAAGAAGGGTTGAGTTTGACTGACATGAAGTTAGTTCGGCTTTATACTCGGTCGTGGACACCTCGCGTCCTCTGTGGAAAACGAGAGGCTAGAGAGGCGTTCGTTCCAAAAAGGCAGCAATGGCCTTTCCTCGTGTCGGGTTGAGAGTCATCTAGAAGAGGTGAGGGCAGCCTAGTCAGGAAGGTTTTCTCGAAAAGAGTTTCATCTGAACCCCCCCATCCAGAGGTCGGTTGAAGCGGCTATGGCCGTTGCCGTTGAGGGGCTGGACGAGTAAGGGCGCGAGCGAGCGAAGGGGCGGGGGCAAGGGCAGCAAACGGTCGAGGATGGAGTCGCGACTCACCCGGCGCGTCTGTGTCGAAATGTTTCTAGATCGACGTGAACGAAACATGAAACAAAACGCCCTCCGCGATGCATCATCCTTGCCGGGCGAGGCGGGATTTCGTGGGAAACGGCGAATCAGTGGCCCCCTGACGATGCCAAATATATCGTCCTTCCCTAGTCATTGCGTGCGATCGACACGGCACTTGTTTGGTTTCCAAGGCAGAGAGAAAAACCTGCCGTTCCGTTCGGCTTGACTCGAGGCTATTGCCAGGCTGCGCGCGCTGGCGTGGCGGGGCGAGAGGATTAGCAATGTTTTGGTCTTTTCTTTTCTTGTTAGTAAGTCTTTGGTCGGAAACTGCAGGTCCATTGAGGTTGGCCCTCCGGTTCATCCGCAAGCCGGGGCTCACAAGACCCAGTTGCGGGCCGGGTTGGAGTTCAGGCTCTCGAGTCGAGTCCCGCATCACGCGCGTGAGATCAGTCTTTGTTGCTCTGCCCGGTGCCGAGATCAACGATTCCGACATAACTCAAAATCCTTATCGGCGCGGGTTTGGACGGAGGCATACCTAACGCAGGACTCTGGAGAAAACACAAACAAAACACCACCGGCCGGGATTCCTCCCGTCGGCGGCCCGCTGCCCGCCCACTGCCGCCCCAATGATCCATTCCCAGTGAGACGCGAAACCTTCCCCCACAGAGGATCGAACCCCCCTCTCCTCTCGCCTCCCCGCCTCCCCCGCCTTCGGACGACAGCGCACCGATGCCGAGACCTGCTGCGTCCCGGTTTCCCTCGATAAAGAGGCTGCTGCTCTCTCGCCATCAGCTCTGTCACGGGGATGATCCTGTATTAACTTGCACGTCTTGAAACCCCCCCAACAGAGATCCAGAGTTGGGAAAGAATTGCGCCCGGCAACATGTCCATGTCGACGGAAGACTGCCAGAAGCCCCGCGAGGGCTTCCCCCGTCCGTTTCCCGACACCCCATTCAACGTGCTAGAGCAGCTCCGCGTGACCGGCAAGGTCATCGTGGTCACTGGCGCAGCGGACGGCATCGGCCTCGCCGTCTCCGAGGCCATGGCCGAAGCCGGGGGCAATGTTGCTTTGTGGTACAACTCGTAAGGCCAACAACCCCCTCCTCCCCCTTGGTCATGAGACGGCCGAGGTTCCCGTGCGCGAAACCCGAGTGTTGTGCTCTGACTAGTGCCGGGATAGAAACGACGTCGCAGTCCAAAAGGCTCGGGATCTGGCAAGCACGCACAACATAAAGACTTTGGCTTACAAGGTCGATGGTAGGCTTTTCTAGCTAGGATCCGGGACCATCCAGGGCCCCCCAAGTGTCTTGTTGGCTGACGCGACAACGATGCTGACTGCGAGCTGCAGTATCGGACCCGACGCAGGTTCAGGAGGCCATTGCAAAGGTCGCCAAAGACTTTGGGAAGATTGACGTCTTCGTCGCCAATGCTGGTAGGTTCCTTTTTCCCATAACCCGCTCGTATGGGTCGGTGAGCTGAGAAAGTACACCGTGCAATAAAAAAAACAGGCATGGCCATCTCGAAGCCCATCCTGGAGCAGACGCTGGACGAGTACCGCAAGCAGATGTCGGTCAACGTGGACGGCGTCGTGTACTGCGCCAAGTACGTGGGCGAGGTCTTTGAGCGCCAGGGCTCCGGCAACCTCATCATCACGTCGAGCATGAGCGGCCACATCGTCAACGTGCCCGTCGACCAGCCCGTCTACAACGCGACCAAGGCGTACGTCACGCACCTCGGCAAGTCGCTGGCGCGCGAGTGGCGCGGCTTCGCCCGCGTCAACGTCGTCTCGCCCGGCTTCTTCGACACCAAGATGGGCGCCGGGCCCCAGGCCCTGCAGGAGGCGTACCGCATGGCGGCCCTCGGCAGGCAGGGCCACACCAAGGAGATCAAGGGCCTGTACCTCTACCTTGCCAGCGACGCCTCCACCTACATGACGGGAAGCGATGTCATCATCGACGGAGGCTACGTTCTGCCCTAGAGCGGTCGGCGATTGAGGGTATATGGCACCATTGCGTGTATAATAAACTCGATGCAGAGCTTGGATGTAATAAGAGAGCGCCGTTCCATTTTTGGGGGGCGGAGATGCAAGCAACCTTGCCGTCGGCTGCCATGTTGGTGAAGCATAATGCTGGCTGAGATTAATGAACGGCACGCCGTCCACCTCCATCCTACACGGAGAAACAAGCCGGCTGGTGCCAAGACCGGCTTGTACGCAGTCTTTCTGCTCAGTCACCGCTCAGTCACTGCACATTCTGGGCAAGCATAGGATGCACAATGTCAATTTCCCAGTCGTCGGTTGCGCCAATCAGGGAAGCATGTACATTTCGGGATGGACAATGAGGAGTGGTCGGGGGAGGCGAGCGGGGGGGGCTGGCTGCACGCACCGAATGATGGAAAACAAGAACGCGGCAACGGCCTCGCAGCTGGTGCAACTGCGCCACGGACTCGGAGGCCGAGTTTGCCTTGTTTGATGACTATCGGGAATCGGCACCGCTGCTTGGCTGTGTTGAAACGCCGCGTCGAGCCCCCGGAAGCAGGACCCCGGCACACCCAAGTCGTTCTTTGCCTTGACTCAACACCCGACATGAACACAGGAACTAATAATAATGAAAGTGGCGGCGGGTGTTTCTGTTTCGTGCTAGCAGCTCATCATAAACATACGACGAGTCGCTGACGGCTTCTTGACTTGTTTCTTCCACGCACGGAGGCCTGCGACATGACTAAAGCAGCTAAGCTAGATAGATGGTTACTTACCTAAGCGGCGATCATAAATGCAAAACATACTAACAAACAAACATATATAGCAACCCTTCTCGAATAGGACACGAAGGACACTGGGACGGCCAAAATTGCAAAAGATTTGTGCGTGCGTCAAGGACAGGATTCGAACCTGCGCGACCGAAGCCACTGCCTAATCTGGAATCAAGGTTTGATAGCAGGGCAGCCCATTAACCACTCTGGCACCTTGACTAGTGACCGTTTGTTGAGATGGGAGGGCGGGGAAAGCTCCATATCCCCCCGCTCTCTGATCTCAGTCCCTCCCGACCGGTCCTGTGGGCCCTGTCGGGTCCGAGTCCGGTGGCACTCGAGTCAACGAGACTTCATCATTTGCCAACTCTGTCTAGGTACCTAGAGGTGCAACGAGTTACTGGTTGAGGCACGTTGCCCGAATTTTAAACCAATTCACAGCCGATGAATGCGAAAGACCGGGGGTTGAGCTATCTAGTATATTTCTACCAAAGTACTGACGTGTCCGCCCGGTTACGTTGAGCTACCTACCCACCCACCTGCGCGTCCAATCCCGTCCCAAACTCCGAGCTGTCCATGTGGTATAATAACCCCGAAACCAACCTACATCACATCACTGATGAATGGATGAATACCTTTTAGACTCCCACAGTGTGGCTGAAGATCTTGGCAGCCAGCTGGGTGAGCAATCTCGCGCGGTCCGGTTGAGGAAGCTCCTGCAAGGCTGTTAGCAAATGATACATGCCCTCCACATAGTCAAAAAGAGAGAGCATCACGAATGCGAGACTGACCTGGAACACGGCATAGACGCTCTTGCCCCGCGCGTCTCGGACGGCGCCGAGCCTGTTGCCGGCGACCGCCCCCGCGACCGCGCCGGGCATGTTCCCAACGATGAAGCCCAGCGCGCCGCCGCTCAGCCCGCCGATGGTGCCCCAGAAGGAGCCCGTCGGCCGGTTCGTGCCCTCCTCGGCCATGCCCTCTTCGCGCAGCATCTCCTCGAAGACGTCTCCGAACTGCTGGTTGCCCGCCCTCTCGCGCTCCTCCTGGTTCGGCTTGCCGCCTGTGAAGAAGTTCCAGGCCCACGAGTAAGCGCTCTGCTGCGCGTTCCCGCCGGCCTGCTGGGGAGGCACCTCCTCGGCCGGGTCGTCGTCGTTATCGTCGGAGAAGTCGCCGTATGTCGCGCCGGCCGACGCGCCAAACATTTTGCGCTGGGCGTCGTACTCGCGCCGTCTCTGCGTGTCGGAGAGTGTGTAGTAGGCATCGTTGACGAGCTGGAATTTCCGGGTGCGGGTCGCTCGTTCGGGCGAGTCGGCGGGGACCCTGTCCGGGTGCGTCTTCAGAGCTGCCCTGCACGAAGAAGAAGAAAAAAAGCATTAGCACTGTATGCTCTCAAATTTGGAACAAAAATTCGGTCGGGCGCCTACTTCTTGTATGCATCGCGAACTTGCTGCGTTGTGGCCGTCTCGGCGATCTCGAGGATCTTGTCTGTAGCGCTATGTTAGTCGCATCCGTCTTGGGAGCTATGGCCGGGGGTGGTACGTACAGTAGTTGGGAGGGGCACCAGCGTTCGCCATCTTGAAGTCTGGTAGGGTGACGGTCGGATATAGGTTCGAGGCTTTCGCAAGATGACACAATGGTGATAAATAAACGCAAGGCTAGGCAAGGCAAGGCAAGGCAAGGCAAGGTAAGGGAGAAAGGAGGGACGGAGCCTGCCCGTGATCAAGTCTCGGGTTTGCGCTTGACATGAATGTCGCCTCCCGCCAGACAGCTGCTGCTACCTTGCCTTACTGGGTGGGCGTGACTGCCTACCATCAACGTCATTGTGGCGCATGAAACCGAAATGCGAACGTGGCTTGATCGAGGATGGTGCGGGACAGTCCTTCGGCTGTTTCCGGTGTTCAACCGAGCCGATATGGTCTGTGCATTGCTTACCTCATCAGTCAAGTCAGCACGTGATCGTCCTACGTTTCTTTGCCTTCTCTCTCTCTCTCTCATCGGTGTTTGAGTCTAGCAACATCAGGGACCGCTCCGTGGTCGGCACGTCGGACGGTAAGGCCCTGTATGGCATTGATCATTTTAAAGCCTTCAGATGGACCAATTCGGAAGTCCTCTCGGGAAGACATGCCTCTTGCGGGTCGTTCACCTTTTGTCAAACAGGCTTGTCCAATAGTATTGATGGTGGGTTGGTTTCCTATCACGGAGTCGAAACGAACTGCGACAGACATCGCCGGGGAATTTAAGGTTATCTATCCCGCCCCCGGAGCAGCTCACTGCGCATGACACTCTGTTCCCCTGCCATTGCTTCGAAATGAATGGCTGATACGTCGTCCAATGGGCACCAAGACCGCGCGACTTTGGCCAAGTGGATGCAATAGCCATACTTGTCCCTGTGCTGACGCGACGCCTGCTTTTGCATTACCGACATCCATCGAGACAAAGCTGCTTCCTGACACTCAATCATGTTTCTTCCTTCTTTCAGACTACTCGCCCGCGGTAGACGACGGACTTTGGACGGCCACCTGAGGCGTGGCTGTTCCGCCCATCCAGCTCGCAGGCATCAATTCCAATGCAGCACACACATGACGCCCGAAATAGGTGACTAATAAGACTCAGCTCCCGAGACGGAAAGCCGGTCTTGGAATGCGGTACAGTTGGCCGCGGTAGGACGCCGTTGAGGATTGATTAGTCTATCGCTGCGCCTCGTCCTCCCGCCAGCATGTCTCATATGTCAGTTTAACTTAACTGGCCACCGGGTCGACACGTGTGCTGATGTATAATACGTCCGAGGGATGCATGCATGTGCGACCCATCATCGCCACGGAGCCATTCCAATGCTTATTTTGGACATTCGCCCACAAACCAACCCTCTTCTAAGCTGAACCCCAGCCATGCCATTCGATAAAGGGGGGACAAGACGTCGTCCTGCAGCTGAAGATCCGGGCCGGAGCTAATTCTTGCCCAGCTATGCGGCTCACTGTTGCTCCCCGCAATTGCTCACTAACCTCTGCCCGCAACATCCCAGAACGACTTCGTCACCACATAGGCCCTTGTGTGCCAAGCGCCTTAGCATTGGTCAAGACCCGACGAATAGAGATCCCACCGGGTGGACTGGCCACCCTTCGCCTCTCAGCCTGGAGCGGGAGGTACGGGCACGTACGTATTCGCGTCACTGCAAAGCATGACAACCCGCCCAGAGACCGGATTAACGTCTCGTTACTTTTCACCGGATGCATAACGTCAACCACTGCGAACCCGGACATGTTCAATTTGCGCTCTTGGCTTCCTTCTTGTTTTGTTGAATATATACAAATAAAGGGGCCTACGGCCTCGTACTGAGCTTCTGCCAGCACCTTCACTTGGGACTGCCAATTCAGCAGCGGACGGCACAGCCGTCACACGAATTCAACAAGGATCTATGTGATGCAAGGTCGGTGGAGAGAGGAGACACCAGGACCCAGCCGGCCACCAAGGTTGCTGGAGCGTGAAGCCATCTCGACAAGCTTAGTGGCGGAATTCAATGGTGCAATCGCGTGGTTGGTATCTGCTGTTATTGCCTTTACTTCGTTGTCAGTATTGCCTCCTTGCCGGTGGATTCACCGGTGCACGTACAGGGAGAGTGTTTCCGTATAATGATATTCATATACCAGGTGGACTGTGTTACTAAACTGCCTGCCTCTTGGGGGGGGGGGGGGGTTCTGGAGCGACTGTATCCGTAGTCATCAACGTATATATAAAGAGCAATCCGGACCCTCGTTTTCGAGGACCAAGTACTCGCCATCTTCGCACAATGGCTCCCGCTGGTCCCAACGTTGACGCCGGCAGCGTCTGCACCACGCCAGCATGTATCGAGATCGCGTCCGATATTCTTCTCAGTCTCGCGCCCAACTACACAAACATCGATCCGTGCACAGACTTTGACCAGCGTACGTCCGGCGGGCTCAAACACCACCACCATCACCCTCTTTATGCTCCCCCAACCCCAACCCGTCGCCTGTCTGCCTGACTGCATGACTGCATGACATCCGTCACTACCCTTCCCCCCCCCCCCCCCCCCGGGGTCAAAGCCTCCTATCCTTACATCGCATCTCTTTTCCATGTTTTCCTCATTCGCAATCCGCCAAAACGAGGGAGAAAGAGAAAAAGTCAAAATGCCATGATTCGTCCGTTGACTGACAACCTTTCTCGGTAGTGGCATGCGCCGGCTGGAACTCGAGGCACGCTCCGGGCGCTGGTCAGGGAAGGATTTCCTCGCTGGGCGAGATCAGCAGGACCAACTCGGTCGTGCTCAAGGACATCCTGGAGGGTCCGTATCCTACCGGGCCCGACGTCGGGTATCTGACGGCGTCCCTGTCCAAGGACCAGGTCAGCGTCGACCAGGACAACTTCAAGCTCATAGTCACCGCGTACAACGCCTGCCTGAACAACACCGCCGTCGAGGCCGCCGGCCTGCGCCCCCTGATCAGCCTCATCGACCGCGTCGCCGCGGCCTTCCCCGTCGCCAACACCACAGAGGACAGGGCACGCAAGGTGTCAAAGGGCGATGCCGAAAACATGGGAAAGACCCTGCTGCTCTTCAGCCAGCATGGCCTCTCGACTTTCGAGTACATCGACGTCACCTTTGATGACCTGAATCCGGTGAGTCCCTCCTTCTCGTTCGCCACCGGGCCTCGTCAATGCCTCGTCCAACGGCCTGCCTTGCATCCCTTCCGAGCACCGAGTCTGATGAAATGATAGAACAAAACGATTCTCTCGCTCCTCCCCGGCGGCAGCCCGTTGATCTCCAGATCGCAATCGCGTAACAACGAGACGGTCGAAGAGTACGTGCGTGTTGTGGCGGGAATGCTCCGAGATGTGCATCCCAGCAAGCCCAAGGGCAGCGACGCTGAGAGACTTGCGCTCGACATTATCAAGTTTGAGAGGGAAGCAAGCGCCCTGAAGTCCACAGACGACAGCCGTCAAGGCGACGAAGGTTACGTGAGTCTTGCTGCCCCCTTTTACGGTTGCCTATTTCACGGCCCGAAACACACTCACTCGAGTGAAATTCAAGCAAAAGCACCTTTAGTTCTGGAGCCCGTGACCGTTTCTTGAGCTGACGGGTTTGCGACGTTTTTAGTCACCAAGCAAGAGGTTCAAGCTGGGGGAAGTCACCAGCGTGGCGCCCGAGCTCAACCACGACTTTGTGCTCAGGAACCTGATGCCCGCAGACTACGACCCCGAGGCGCTGTACTTCTCGCCCGCGTACTTTGGCAACCTCTCGCAGCTCCTGGCCAACACCACCGTGGAAACGGTCCAGGGGTTCTTCATTTGGAAGATGGCCGCCTCCTTTTCCTCGTACGTCGAGGCACCGCCCGCCAGGCGGCTGAGTGATTTCAAGTCCATGCTCCGCGACCTGGACCCGGCGCAGATCGGCAGGTCGGCGAGATGGGAGGAGTGCGTCCAGCACGTCGACGAGGGCGTCCCCTGGAGTAGCGTTCCCAAGGGCCTCGGCTGGATCCTCAGCCGGTTCTACCTCGACAGGGCCTACTCGGAGGATGCGCGCGAGCTCGCAACCAACATGATGGGCAGCATCCAGCAGGCCTTCATCTCGCGCCTCGACGACAAGGACTGGCTCTCGTCCGAGGTCAAGAAGGCGGCCGAGGAAAAGGTCAACGCCATCACGAGGAAGATTGGGTACCCGGACGTGTCGCCCGACACGGCCAGCCCCCGCAGCCTCGCCGACTACTTCACAGGTCTCAAGGTCGGCGACGGCTACTTCGACAACGCCGTCGCTTTAGCCGCCTTCGCCAGCAAGCAGGTGTATGCGCAGCTCGGCAAGCCCAGCGACAGGGGGCTGTGGCTCCAGACGCCGTCCACGACCAACGCGTACTACTATGGCACCTACAATGACATCGTCATCAGCGCCGGTATCCAGCAGCAGCCCGTCTACAGCGCCGAGTTCCCCTCGTACATCAACTACGGCAGTCTCGGCTCCATCCTCGGGCACGAGCTCACGCACGGCTTTGACAACAACGGGCACAACTACGCCGCCAACGGCTCCCTCGCCAACTGGTGGGACGACAAGAGCCTCGAGGCCTTCAACAACCGCACCAAGTGCTTCGCCGACCAGTACCAGAACTTCACCGTCACGGCGCCCAACGGCACGCAGGTGCCCGTCCGCGGCAACTTCACCCTCGGCGAGAACATCGCCGACGCCGGCGGCGTCTCGACGAGCTTCGCGGCGTGGAAGAAGCTGCAGGGGAGCCGCGACGCCAAGGACCAGGACCTGCCGGGCCTGCAGAAGTTCTCGCACGACCAGGTCTTCTTCCTGCGGTGGGCCCAGACCTGGTGCAGCAAGTCGTCCTCCAGGGAATACGACGTCTATCTCCTCCGCAGCGACGTCCACTCCCCCGGCTTCGCCCGCATCAAGGGGCCGCTGGACAACTCGAGGGACTTCCGCAGCGCCTTCAACTGCCCCCAGAAGCAGCCGACGTGCGAGCTCTGGTAGACCGCGCGCCGGGCTGGCGGAAAGGGGCGATGGGGGGGTCTGGACATTATGCTGGCTGCCGACGCGATAGCTTTATGGCCGGCGTTTGGAGTAGAGTGCCCAAGACACTTGGGATTCGCTTCCTGCTTCCATCTCCCACCTGTTGCTTTTTTTCTTTATTTTTACAGGGTAGAATAATAATGAATTATTTCTTTTGTTCCCAATCGTGCGCCGGTCAGCCTCCCGAGTTAATGTCCCACTGCTCTCATTGCAGTTGCGTATCCATCTATCTGCCTGAGAGAGAATCGACTGTTGATGGCCCGGGCTAGGTTTGCGAAGAGGTACAAGTGGGGATTTGGCGGCTCTTAACGACGGTGTTTCTTTTTGAGGATACGATGTGGCGTTCTCACCAGACGCCCTTCCGCGCTTCGCACCGTGTCGCACCGCGTCGGCATCCGGTGCCCGATCGCGGGAAGTGGGGACAGAAGCCCGGGGTCGGGGCCGACTGCCGGAGCTTACCCCCGCCACTCGGAAGACCCTGCGATAGTCATGTATTGAAAGCCCCGTTACAAGCCCTAGCCGTTGAGGGTTCAGGTGGGCCGGTGAGGTTCCATGTCCTGCGCATTCTTTTCCCCTCGGGTGATGGCACATCAAAGGAATCTTCACGGGGACCATCCTGCCTTTCCCCATTGTCGCATGGTTCATCCCGCCGTCGTATTTGTGAGGCTTAACCGCCTGCCGCCGTTCTTACTTTTTGCTATAATGATTGATGCCACATGCTTTCTCACTCGACGCCCCTCCGACGTCATGACAGGAGACTTTTATCTTTCCGGGACGCTTTCGCTCCCCGGGATCGTCTGAGTGTGGGCAGACCGTAATGATCAACCAGGTTTAAGTTTGCGCCACCGATAACCACTGCGCTTCTCCCTTCCCCCCTTTTTCCGTCCCAGAACCTAGTATTACGGCTGAGTGAACGGAACAGACGTGCATACGCCCTCGATCTGCACGTATTTCAGCCGGCCAGTTACGATAGGTCGCTGACGAACTAGGCAGGCTGGGCACGCCCGCCTGTCTCACATCAGCCACCATAACCACTAACCCGAGGGCGTCGAAAACGAAATCCCTCGAGCCGGGTTGCGCTTGCTGAACACACATGGTCCTTTAAGCCGCCGAACCCCCGACCCCCCTTCCTCACACAGAAGACCCAAAAAGCCTCAGACAGGGGCGGCTGGCTCTCTCATCACCAACATCACGCCATGTCTGCCGTCACCGGTCTCGTCCCGGCCAGGACACCACCGACAGAGGAGGCCGCCGACGAGCCGCCGCCGACGACGGCCCGCCACCCCTTCATGGCCCTCCCGCTCGAGCTCCGCCTCCTCGTCTGGGAGGCTTTCGGCACAGAGCCCCGCGTCTTCGAGTACAGGGAGGACGCCCACCTCGTCAGGACCGCCCGCGACCGCCGCCACGCGCGCCACGTCGCCCTCGGCGTCTGCGCAGAGTCCCGACGCGCGGTCCTGGCCCTCCTCCGCCCCTTCCCCCATCCCCTCGACATCCAAAAGGGTGGGCTCCCATCGTCCGGAGGCCCCTCGCCGCCGCCGCCGCCGCCGGCGTACGTCCCGGCCTCCGACATCGTCTACCTCCCGCCGGGAGTGTACCGCAGCCGCGTCGGGGCCTGGGACTCCCCCTGGACGACGAAGCCCGGCTTCAGGAACGTCGGGCTCCACTGGTCCGTCCTCCCGGACGAGCGCCGCATCGCCGAGGCCCTCCGGTCGTGCGCACGGTGCTTCACCGACGCGGCGAGGCTGCTCGTCTTTATCGAGTTCAGGCCGCTCCCGCAACCGGAAGAGGAGGAGGAGAAGGCCGGAGGCGGCGGTCTCATGAGGCTGCTGGGCCCCGTGGAGGACGAGTTCCGCCTGCCGCAGCTGTTTTCTGAAGCGCGCGGGCTGGTGGACGAGTTCTGGACGTGGGGCGAGCTGAGGGTCGCTATCGAGAAGGTGAGGAGGGGGATTGTGGGTGTGCCGGAGGTGGAGGGCGTGCTGTACTGCAGGGATGTGGAGGAGGTGCTTGGTTGTTGATTGTTGAGCTGAGGGAATTCGGATGAGAAAGCTTCCTTTAACGGCTCAGATCATTCAAATTGCTGTCTAGTCAGGATTCTTGTGAAGATTGCGGGATGGCCAGCCATGAGGATGTCGCATAAGAATCAGTTCCTGATGAATGTATGACCTTTTTATTGGGAGGGGATACCCTGTCTTCGTCTCCCATATAATCGCAAGTTTTATCCCACCTTTCCCTCAGTAACATCCCCTTTCTCTTTAATCTGACTGAGATGGGGTTATGGTAAGGAATGTAACTTGGTCAGAATTGATGTGCTCGTATCTGGGGGCAAACTATCCTCGCCCTTTACGAAGAAATACCTGTATGGGAAGATGCCAGAGTTGGAGGCGATTTGGCTGCACGGCAGAGCTCCACTGTGCTGGAAAACCATCTGGATCTCTGACCAGACAAGTAAAGGCTTCAAGTTTTTCTTGATTTTCAATTACAGTTTCCGACGCGCTACATAACGCACCATCTATCTAACTGATAATTGGAGGCGCCATGGGTACTGGGCCCATGTGGCGCTATCTAGGCCTGAATATGCTGTTGACTGGGGACAACGCGACACGCCGGGCCCCGCTCCGGATTCAACCCGATCCGGGTACCCACTTCTCCGTAGGCCGGTGCTCCGCTCCGAATCGACTACCCGGCCTGATGAGCCCCCCGGACCCTGGACAGGGCAGACACACTTCATTATGTACTCGTCCGCCGGTTTCACTCTCAGCAATCTGCCGCCAGTATCAATGAAAGGCCTTGCACAAAGATCGAGGGGCGCCCGGTGAGCATGGTTGAACTTGTTCGCGCCTTTCGTCAGTCGCCAGCGTCTGCCGCCACGCGATCTCGACTACAGCCCAAAGTCTTCTCGTGAGACGCACTGCAGCAGCGAACATATACCTCTCCAAACTACATCTTTCTCTCGTCAGCAAACCTATCCGAACACACACATATCCTATCGCCACATCTTATCCTATACATGATGTATAACGCAGAAACAATCCTTTACGCTGATCAACTACATGGCATATTTCTTCCTTCAGAATTACTGGCTTTGGCCACTCCTGCCACTACCAACTTCCACTACCAACTTCCCCCCCAGCCAAACCCCGCGTGCCACTGCTCCACGATCATGCAAAACAGCTGGCAAGACCAAGAAAACGCGGAGAGGCAGGCACATCCGACACTGAAATGTTAGCCGCTCCAAAGGGCATCGAAATGCAGTCTGTCGACACTCTGACCTGCGACGAGGCGAGTCTGGTTGACACACCAATGCATCAGCCCCGGACCGATGTGACTGCCTTCCCAGGAAACGAAACTCCGCTCACCAGAACCATGTCACTACCGCAGCTGAGAAACGAGCCGAAGCTGCCGGCGACCAAGCCGACGCAGCCAAACTCCGGAACAAGACTGATACTGATGCGCGAGGGAAATGTTACTCCGTCCTTGACCGCTCTGACGACAAGGGACGGTGAGTACGGCCCCCCCCGCCGAACAAAAAGAAGCTGATGGCGGCTCCATCCGACGATGGAAATGGCAGCGGCAAAAGGCGGCGACGGAAGCCAAGTCCGGCAGGGAGACAAAGACCTACAGCGGCTACCTGGTCCTGCAGTTGCAAGTCGATGACCCCTCTAGTCGAAAGTTACAGGCAGCTGCTAATAAGAAATCGCGCGACAGACGGAAATGCTGCATACCCCTAATCCTCATCCCTAATCCTACCTGGTGTGCATTGCCCCCCGAGGGCAACAAAAGCTCTTCCGGCTCGTCCCGTCACACACGACCGAGAAAACCATGGCTGACAGATGCCCTTGTCGACGGCGTTGCAGCCCAAATTTAACTGGCCGAACATCGCCGGATACATCAAGAAAGTTTGTTGGCGCTGAAAATCTGCCACGAAGACCGACAGTTCATCCGCGGCAACGCTATCCGGGAGGTCGCCTCCCGACTGGCAGGTCAGGACACCACCATGATGCCCAGACACTACACAGCCAAACGCGGGTGTGGCCCGGGTGGGTGGTAAACCCGGAAATTGATATGGTCAATAGCCAAAAAGATTATTCAAAGGGAGCGGGGGGGTTAGGCTCGTATTGGTATCCTACTAAACGGCCAGAGGTGCTGCGTCGCAATTCACATCTCTGGGCAGAACGGACCGGGGGGGGGGCGGGTTGCATCCCCCAACCGCTCGTTTCCGGTGGTCGTCAATATACCGGAACGGAACTCCCGGAACGGAAGTTGCGGTACTGGGCCGTTGGGTCTGTGTACAGGTACTTTGAAGAGCGGTCTTGTTCTGCCCCTTGCCCTCAAGGCTTGATACAATCTCGCCTCCTGGTTTTGATATCAGACGGCGTGTATATAAGTGCTTACGTCCCCCCCCCATCTTACCTAGTGCTGCTCGTCCAGCTTAGTTAAGCCTAGCCCATTGTTGGCTTGCACAGCACAACGCCTGTTTAGGAAGAACAAATGGCTGATCGAGAAACCATAGTCAGTAGCCCGATAGTAGCCGATTCTGCACCGGCCAGGCCGCCGAGGCAGCCAAAGAACACGAGACTTTTATACCGTTCCCCGGGATTATACACCGTGGGACAGGCAGACAGTAACTCCGGGGCCAGGCCCTTGGGGTCTGCGAGGCCAAACTTTTCAACGTCCATTGACGCCTTTGCGATGGGATCCCTAGAGGTTATCGTCCCCTTGTGTGATGCGTTGGCCTCGTGGCAAATGCAAAGCTCGGCTGGAGGCGCCGCGGAGGGCGGCCCCCCTGGGTTCAGAGATGGGCGGACCAAACTCCGGCAGGCGATGGCGGCGACGGCTCTCCCGGTCCGATCTGCAAAACCCAAAATGACGCCAAGCATGTACGGGCATAGGGGATAGGGGGGGGGGGAGGGGGGGTTGAAGGCCGGCGGCCTGTTTCTCAACTCAACATCCCCCCCCCCCTTTCTTGTCATGACCCCCAACAAACCAAGACGGGGCAAGGCAAAGCCTCTGGCCGCGGTGCCGGCGCGTCCCATCGTCGTGGGATGTACAGGCCGTCCCGGGCTCTCACTGGCCCTTACAAGAATAAGCTTTAGGCCGGCACGACCGCCGTCATCTCGGAGCTTTTCTCCACTCCCCCCTTTCGGCCGGCGTTAGCCTCCAGGGCCCGGGGCTCCCCGCCAGAGACGGCGTCAAACTAGCCCCGCTGGCCCGTCCCATCCCATCCCGTCACATCCGGCTCATCTCCGCCCCCCAGCCCTACCCAACGCTACCTACTGATAGCTATCCATTGCCCTATCATGACAAGCAGGCAGGCAGGCAGGCAGACCCGGCACCGCCCCCTCCGCCCGGCTTACTTTTTTGCTTGAGCGCGCGCGCGGACGTCCAGGGTCCCCCCCCAAGCCCTCTCTTACTCCCCCACCCGTTCAAAACGCCGCCAGCGCCGTCGTGAATCACGCCTGGCCCGGTCCATGAGGTGGGTGATGACCTGGTGGAGGGCACGGACATGCTCGGAGCCGGGGGGGGGGTGTGGGAGCGCCACCCGAGTCCGACTTGCGTAGCGACCAATGAAGATACCTGGCGATCACCCGAAAAGTCGAGCAATGTGGCTTGTAGCTTGTAGATCTGATGGAGCAGCAGTCAGAGGTAGACCAACGTGCAGGGGTTCATAGTACCTCTATCTACAGAGGTGTTTCTGACCTCTATAGTTTAGCGGGTTGACAGGATAGATACCTGGATATCACTATGCTGTATATCTAAAGTATATTGTGTTGAGTACTGGGTATAGTACTTTACAGTGGTTTTTTTTATTTACAGTTTTTAACCATTACAGTGTGCCTGGCGACCCCAAGGGGTATCGCCTTGTATTTGTACCTCAGTAGCTTGTAGATCATGGCGCGGTTTGTACCCGTTCGTAGGGATTCCCTTCCATCCTCCCCTCCCATATCCGCCGCCCCATCCACCCGCCTGCCTGTCAGTCAGTCAGTCAGTCAGTCGGTCAGTCAAGACACTATCACCGATCGATACGTTAAATGCCTCAGAAGGAAGGTAGAGAGAGAAAAAAAGGACCCTTTCGGTTTCTGCACCAACGTCAAAGCACCGTGCCGCCACATGCCCGGCTCTGCGGGAGTGTCAATCAAAATGAAGAAGAAAGGCGCCACTTCATCGGCCCCTCCAATGTCCAAGCGTGCAGCGAACGAGCGGGGATGGATGGATGGATGGATGGATGGGGGTGGGATATCCACCACCATCCAGTAAGTGTCCCTGTTACACCTGCTCCTCTGACTGTGTCGTGTGTCGCTATCGTTGTGTGTGAATCTGTGCGACCTCAAGAAGGACGGCCCTGGTTACCGACAATCCGCGCAGAGATAAGATCAGAGATGAGATTAAGGATAGGACTCGGGGTAGGATCAATGCGGTCAGGGTAGTATGAGTTGGGAGTAGTTTGTCCTCGCCAAAATGGTGATGATGATAATAATAAACGAGGGAAAAAAAAAGAAGAAGAAAAGGAGCCAAGCGTAACGCACGTAATGCGAGACACAGCGCGCTGCAGCAAGGACTAGAAAAGTTCAAGCTGAAAAGAAGAAGGAAAGGAGAGAAAAAGGAAAGTGAAGAGAAGAAAGTATGGGGGAAAAAGAAAGAATACTGCAACTCCCTCCCCTCCCCCTCCTGCATACTTGCTGCGACGCGCCGCGCCGCGCCTCCCGCGCCCTCCCTTTTGGAGCATTCCATCTCAGTGATGTTGCCAACAACCGCCGAGTTCTGATGCATCATCATGCGGGAACTCGACTAGAGAATGCAGCCAGCGGTCCCCCCCCCCCCCCCCAAACGCAACTTACGCCCTGCCAAGCGACGCCTCCAGAAACCGGATATGCACCGGCAGCGTCCCCGCCGCCGCCGCCGCCGCCGCATCCCATCCCACGACCGGAGAGAGAGTGAGAGAGAGAATAAGCAACTCCACGAGCCCTGCGTCAACCAAAAAAAAAAAAGTTCCTAATCATGTGCGAGGCGGGAACCGCACGAAGAGAATGCTCAAACTGCTTGCTGCATGCAGGTCGTCGGCTACGGGGGCTGAACCGCGCGCGCGCGCGTGTGTGTGTGTGTGTGTGTGTGTGCGTGTGTGCGTGTGTGTGCATCCGCAGACCTTTTTTTCCCCTTGAACCCGGGTGGCGTTTTCCGTGCAGTTGGTTCTACCATTGTCATCGTTGTTTATCGTCGACAACATGCTCCCACCTTCTCCTTCTTCTTCTTCGCGCCGACGGGGTTCCCGTAGTTGGAATACGTGTTCCCGTCGCATGGTTGGAATCAAACCCCCCCAATCCTTACCAACTATCGGATGGGCCCCCCCCTCCCCGAACCTTGCTTGGCCGATTTGACAGGTTCAAAGCAACCGCATGACAGCACCACCGACCGGAGCTCCCCGACCCTCGCACCCCCCATCCAGAGGTTATCGTGGCGGGAAAAGCCTCAACAGGG